>PVKH010041187.1:0-10973 GCA_004027955.1 Chaetophractus vellerosus
ACCCTAGTATTCATGGAGTGTCTGGCTGCCATCCTGATGCTTGGAGAGTATGGAGCCTTCACCCCAATGTTTGGAGACAGCACGGCCACTATGCAAGTACTTGGAAGGAGTGAGGCTTCATCAGGTCTGGCGGTCAAAACATCATTCCACAGGTGGCTCTCAAATCTTGATAAATAATGGAGTATGCCTTGCTAGGTTTCAGAGTTGTTTGGGTCCCATGACTCCTGTTTTCCTTCAAATTTCTCCCTTTGGGAATGGAAATGTTTGTCCTATGCCTGTCCCTCCATTGTGGAATTGTGCCCCAGGACAGCTCATTCCCATAACCAATTTTGATGGAATTTTGTACTTAGCATTGTTATTGTTATAATAATTTTGTACTTATTATTGTTATAATTAAGGCTTTTAGGATGTTGTTATGTAATGAATGTATTTTGCATTTAGAAAGAATGTTTCTTTGGGGGATCCAGAGGGTAGAGTGTGGTGGTCTGAAGCTGTATGTGCCCTGTACAAATGTGTTCTTAAATTTAATCCATTCCTGTGGGTGAGAATCCATTGTAAGTAGGATCTTTTGATGAGGTTACATCAGTTAAGTTGTGGCCCACCTCAGTCAGGATGGGTCTTAATCCTAATACTGGAGTCTTTTATAAGTGGAGTGATATTCAGATATATGGTGATATTCAGATTTCAGAGAAAGCCAGCAGGAAGAGCCAGAAGTTGCCCATCAACAGAACCCAGAAGAGAAGGGAGAGACCAGGAGCTGCCACCTTGTGCTTGGCCATGTAACAAGATAAGGACCAAGAATTGCCAGCAGCCAGCCCCAGAATGCCACAGTCTTCAGGAAAAAAGCAACACCTTGATGAACTTTTTCTCAGCTTCAAACTATAAGCTAATAAATTCGTATTGTTTAACCTAACCCACTACATGATATTTATGTGAGCAACCTAGGAAAATAAAACAGCCACCCATGTTTTTCCTATCAAGTGCCTCAAAATTCTTCCAGCCTGTACCCATTGCCTGCTTTCAAAGCTCCTTCTTCATTTTTAGGTTCTTGTTACAGCAGTACCCCACTTCCCAGGACCAAAAACTGTCTTAGTTTGCCAGAGTTACTGTAATAAACTACCACAGACTAGTTGGCTTAAACAACAGGAATTTGTTGTCTCACTGTTTTGAAGGCTAGAAGTTGTCAAATGGAAGAAAGTCACCAACAGAGTCAAAGCTTCAGGGTTTTTGGAAGAGACGCCATTTGAACAGGGAGCTCTCAAACTGAAGTGAGAGTCTCAAATGGCAAGCAAGTTACATTTGCTTATGATGACAATTAGGGGATTTCTGAAGGGAAAGTTATAATAATTGGTTAACATTTAAGTTCCTTATTACAGAGGAGGATCTTACAAAGTAGTGAGCAATTACAGATTGATTACTATAGAATACTTGTCTGACAAGTTATCTCTATTGGATTGAAACTAGCTTATGCCCAAATGTTGCTCAAGCTATAACTTTTAGCAGGGCATATTCCATTTTTTCAGAAAGCCCCTGTATTTTTCTTTTTTAACTTTTTGAAAGTCCCTGTTGCTTCTCTAAAACAAGTGGCTTCTGGCAGCACCATTGCAGGTGGTCATTTTATTTTACTTATAAAATCCTTCTATCCCTAGTTTTCAGAGTATTTTAATCATGAAAGAGATTTGAATTTTGTCAAATGCCTTTACTTCCTCTATGGAGGTGATCATGTGATTTTCCCCTTCATTCTATTCATGTGGTATGTTACACTGATTGAGTTTTGTGTGGTGAACCACCCTTGCATTCTTGGGATAAATTCCACTTGGTCATGGTGCATAATCCTCTTTATTTAAAATTTTGCTATGACAATATCTTGGTGGTGTTATCTTGAGTTGTCAATCAAGAATATTGTGAAAATGCCTGGGCCATTTTGGCATATTTTGAAAATTTTTGAGATGAGTTATGTTTTTCTCCCCTTAAATACTTTTTTCCCAGAGGTTTGAACAATGACATTGATCACATAATCATGAAGGTGGAAGGGACACTGAGGAACATTCTAGTTTGTTCCTCCTCTTCAGTAGTTGGGACCTTATACAAACTACCCTTGATAAATAAGACTTGGGCTGAGATTTAAAGACCTGTGGACTAGAGGAAGCACATTGACCCATTCCAATGTTTTTCCCAATCTCAATCCCTCGTGCTGTAATGTCTACATAATATGGAAAAGTTATCGTGACATGATGGTAATATTTCTGTGAGACGTTTGCGATTACTAGATATCACTCAAGTTAGGCATTGATGGTGTCACCATTTTACTATAATCACCTCAGATCAGATTTTGAGTGAAGGGTTTTTTTTTCTTCTGTATTTAGAGAAGAAGACATTTTTAGCTGAAGTTTTTTCTGCCCCCAATGTGACCCAATTCAATATGGATAAACTATCACACTGGTTGATTTCCCAAGTGTATTACTTCTCCATATGATGTGTGGCCTCCGAACCTAAAAGCTGGTGCCATTTGGGCACATCTCCATTGGGTGGCAGTACATGTTCAGAACAACCCAACACTGATAGTTTAACACATTTTTTGAACTGGAATTTGTACTTTATTTTCTAGAATTTTAATAGCAGTTTTTTAAAAAGGCAATTCATTGCCAATATAATTGCTAAAAGATGAGCAGGACTAAACTATCATTCACATGTCTATTATTATAATGATTGCACAGAGTCCATATATATTTTGTTCGCTATTGTATCACCAATATCTAGCTCAGTGCCTGACAAATATAGTTTTGGCATTTTAGAAATAATCTTATGCTGATATATAATTCAAAGGCAAATTCTAAATTCAGAAAGATAAAGTTTCCTATCTGTTCAACCAGGATTTCAGCTTAAACTATCCCATACATAGTAATCTAAGTTGTATTAAACTCAAGTGATCATATTTATCTGGCGCAGTTTAGAGAAATGTGCAAGATCTTGTTTTTAACACAGGTGGCAGCCATCCAAGTTACCATCTCCCATTAAATCACAGATAGTCATGTAATCAAGTTTTTATTTCTTGTGTGTTTGTGTTCTAGATGAGAATTAGAAAAAAGCAAAACTAGGCTAAGGAAACAAAAACATCCAGTTAGCATGCTCATAGGGGTTTTGAGTCTTATTACTCTCTACTTTGACGTTTATTTTCATTAAAGATACATTTTAAACTAGTTTATTGAGCTAGGGTGCATTTTGGAAAGTGTTTTTGGCTATAGACAAATACCATCTGTATTAAAGTAAACTTGGAATTATTTGTAAGAAAAAAGATTATTAGTACAAATCAAAACCAGAAAACGATCCCAAAATCGGTCCTTGGAGAAAACCAAAAAGACTATATAGGTGTTGATGAAAACATTTACAGCAAGTAGATTTTTCAACTAAATAATAATCAATTAAAATTGATTTTTCCACAGCAGTAGTTTTAAGGTGACCTGTCTCACTAAAGATTGCTTAGATGATTCTTAATGATTTTAATAGGCAGAGAAAAATTACAGTAATTAAAAATAAGCTTAGTCTAAAAAATATATATATCATTTTAACATATATACACATATTTTAAAAGTTCTTGTCCACATGTAAGTAGATATTTTACATATCACACGCTTTGCTATTGTTGTAATAGTTACAATTAAATAGGTTTTCAGAGATATAAAAACATTCTCTTCCAATTTTGGCCAGTTAAGTGAAAATTAAATAACAATTACAAATTGAACTACAGAGAACTAGATTCATAAGCAACACAGGCCTTTTATTTTTCACCGATGTAAAGACAATCAGCACAGAATGTAATGTAAAGAAATTTTAATCTTCCTTGGCCATTACTTGAGGAAACCAACCAGTGATATTGTATATCAAAGGAGTATGCTATAGATACTTTCAAACAAGAACACATGTTATCCATCGGTGATAGAATATACGGTGTGTGTTATTTTTGTATATTTCTTTTTAACAAACAATCAGATTCTATGCATTGTAAAGAGATTTAAGATCATATATATATGATTCTTGGTCAGTTGATTGTTAAAAAATAACACTGGGATGTTACATAAAGATTGCGGCAAATTAGGCTAAGATTTTGATCCTTTAAAGGCTTGTGATGAAGAGGGAATGATTCCTTAGGCCTGAATTTGCAAGATGCTCATTTATAGTGCTCTGATGCATACATTAATTAAGCTATCTGAGGTGGGATAGAGTGAACCAAGTACAAATCATGCTGTTGTTATATTGACTATTTCTCCCTGTTCACATCCCTGATGGGAGATGATGAAAATGGGTTGTGGTTGAATAAATGTGGAAGGAGTTAAGTGTTCCACATTCCCCATTCCTGCCTCAGAGCACATGTCTGGACCATGATCTGCCCCAAGCTGTTGCTTGGGTAAACAGTGGAAAGCTTAAACGGGCAGTCCATAAGAAGCCTTTGCCGACATGTGATGTCAGATATTTTTCAGTTGATTTAGAAAGACTGAGATTAAGAATCTCTGTGTACATCAGCCAATGAAGAGCTTTAGAAAGTTTGAGACATTTTCCTTCATGATGGAATTGAGTAATGCTTTAAAATTACCATCAATAGAACATGTATATATTCACTTAATGAGATATCCCAAGAATTCTACACTCCACAGAGGTAGGTTAATTTGAAACCTGCTTCCATGAGAAGTGTTAGTTTTGGATTGGAAGTGAAGCCGCAATTCCAACCTCCCAGTAATTGGGATATTTTCTTTGTATTTCTTCCGACCTTGTCTCAATGCCATTTTTCAAATACTAGTGGAGTGAATTTTCAACCTAAAGATGACAGGCCTGATTGTAAAATTTCATCTCTGACCAGGCTTGGTAGTCTCTTGACAACCCAAAAATCCAGTACGTGAAGATCCCTTATCTCTATAAATTCCCTCTTTCTGCACTGCTGTTTTCTAATTCTTCACATAAATGCCTGCATATCAAACCTCAGAACGCAGAGCAGATGCTACCCCTGAGACAGGCCTTTTCTAACCTCCTATGTACAGGAGGCTCCTGGTCTCCTCTGGGTTTATCAAATCTTGGTGTTTACTTCCTTCACCAGATTTATCACTATTTGTAATAATTGTTTGAATTTATCTACTTATATATTTATTTTTTGTTTTCCCCACTCATAAGCTACAATAAGATCACATTGGCTGTTTTATAAATCGTCTGTAGGAAGAGATGTAGACGCAAGGAAATCAGTTAGGAGGCCCAGGCAATGCAGTCCAGGGGAGAGAAAGTAGTGGCTTAGAATTGGGTGCTGTGGGAAAAGGACATAAATCAATCGAGACCTGCTTGGGAGGTTTGACCAACAGGAAGTACTGATGGATTGGCTCTTGGAGGAAGATGTGAAGAAAAGAGAAGAATCAAGGATAACTCCTACGTTTGGGGTTTGGGGAACCAGAAGATGGTGGGGTCATTTGAAGAGATGGGAACCAACACAGGATCAGTTCTGTTGTAGATCAACACCACTGATGCTTCTTCTCTTAACCTAAAGCTTCTCAAAATTGAATGTACAGAAAAATTCCCTGGGAATCTTGTTAAAATGCAGAATCTGATTTAGTAAATCTGGCCTCTCTATTATGTTCAATTGAACTATATGTCTATTCTTAATATAACATCTTTCCATTGATACTCTAGCTTTATGTAAATGTTTAAATCAAGCAGCATGGTACCACCAATTTTGTTCTTCTTCTTTTTTTTTTAAGATTTATTTATTTTATTACATATCTCCCCTTCCCCCCTGCTGCGGTGACGCGCCGAGACTGATCACTGCACAGGCGCGGCTTTCCCCGCTTGTGGGCGGCTTCTGCTTCTATTCATGGCCGGCTTTCAGTTCACCGGTGGCTGGCTGCACTCCATTTGCGGGCTACCTGCCCTGCCCGTGGCGGCTTTTGCCCTGTCCGTGGCAGTTTTTTGCCCTGCCCATGGCAGCTCTGGTCCACCCATGGTGGCTTGCCATTCTCAAGGCGGTCTGCCCTCTAGGAGAGGTCCCCGGGAACCGATCCCGGGGCCTCCCATGTGGTATGCCGGTGCCCTATCCACTGGGCTATCAAGCCGGCCCCAATTTTGTTCTTCTTTTTCAAGTTTGTTTTGGCTATTCTGGATCCTGTGAACTTCCATATAGATTTCAGAATAAGTCTATCCATATCATCCCCAAAATTTGCTTACATTTTGATTTTGTGTGTTGAATCTATGAATCATTTGGGGGCTGTCTGATATCTTAATGATATTGGCTGTTCTGATTCAGGAACAGAGTATACCTTCCCGTTATTTAGGTCTTCTTTAATTTCCCCCTGGAATAAGTTATGCATGCAGTGTATAGGCTTTGGACATGTTTTGTTAAATCCATCCCTAAATAATTGTTTTCATGTAAATGGTATGTTTTAAAATACAATAGATTTTTATACATTGGCTTTGTGTCATGAACTTGCTAAACTTACTTATTAGTTCTAGTAGCTATATTTTTGTAAATACATTATTGTTTTCTACATAATCATGTCATTTTTACATAAAGATGGTCTTTCTTCTTTCTTTCCAACCTAAATACCTTTGTGGACATCATTGCCTTGTCTTCTGTCTTAGAGGGAAAGAACACTTTCACGGTTTTGATGAAGTTAACTGAAGATATTTTATACAGGCCATTTATCAGGTTGAGGAAATTTTCTTGTATTCCTGGTTTGCAGAGACTTCTATCATGGATGGATGTTCAATTTGGTCAACTCTTTCTCTGCATTATGGAGATGAACACATGGTTTTTCCTTTTAGTATGTGATATGGTAAATTACATTGTTTTTTAAAATTTGAACCAAAATCCCATTCCTGGGATAAACTCTACTTGGTCATGATATCTTATATATAGCATGATTAGATTTGCTAATATTTTGAAGATTTTTTTATATGTACATGAATTTTGGCCAGTGGCTTTCTTTATTTGTAATGTCTGTGGTTTTGGTTTCAAAGTAAATGCTGGTCTCATAAAATGTGTTGGGTATGGTACCATCCTATTCTGTGCTCTGGAAGATTTTCTGTAAAATTATATTATTTCTTCCTTAAATGTTTTGTAAAATTCACAAGTGAACCCATCTGATTCTGGAATTTTCTATGTGGAAAGGTTTTAAATATAAATTCAATTTATTTAATAGACATAAGGTTATTCAAGTTATCTATTTCTTCTTGATAGAGCTTGGGAGTTTGTACTGCTCCGTGAATTTGTCCATTTCATCTAAGGTGTCAAAGTTATTTGCATAAAGTTTTTCAAATTAGTCCCTTATTGTTCTTATAATTTCTGTAGGATCTATGATAATGTCCTCTCTTTCATTCCTGATATTGGTAATTTGTATATTCTCTGGCTTGAGAGTTGTCCCCCACCCCATTTTAGTAATTTAAAGATAATTCTCTATTTTCTTTGGTTTGTATAATTTCCCTCCCTCCCACCTTCCCTTCCTCCCTTCCTTCCTTCTTTCCTTCCTTTCATATTTTAGGAGGTACCAGGGATTGAACCCAGGACCTCATACATGCAAAGTAAGCAAGCAGGCACTCAACCACTGAGCTACACCTGCTCCCAAGTTTGCATAGTTTTTGACAAGAAGTCTACTGTCATTTTTATCTTTGTTCCTCCATATCTTCTTACTCCGGCTGCCTTTAAGATGGTGTCTTTATTTTTGGTTTATAGCAGTTTGTGTTATGCCTAGTTATTTATATCTTTGTACATATCCCCTTGGGTTTCTCTGAGCATCTTAGAACTGTGGTTTGCTATCTTTCACTAATTTTGGAAAATTCTTACCTTTAACTCTTCTAATATCTCTTCTATCCCATTCTCTCTCTCTTTCTTTTCCTTCTGATACTCCAGTTATATATATGTTAACTCACTTGATGTTGTCATGCAACTCTTCAATGTGTTCTACTTTTGCCTATTTTTTCTTTTTTTGTTTCAATTTTATAATTTCTCTTGACCATCACTGATTAAATTTTCTACTGTGTCTGGTCTGCTATGTAGCATATTAAAGGAATTATTCAACACTTATATAGGGTTTTCTTCGTATGATTTCTAATTTCCTCTTTTTTATAGTTCCTATCTCTCTGATAGTATTTACCATATGTTCATGCCTTTTCTTTACCTTTTCCACTAGGTTATCACATGTTAATACATTATTTTACTGCCATTTTTGAGAGTTCTAACATCTAGGTCATCTATTCATCTGGTTCTATTGACTTCTTTTTCTCATGACAATAGGTCAGGTTATATTTCTTGCTTTTTAAAATGTGTTTAAAATTTTTTGTAGTTTGTTGGATATAGCATATAAATACACACACACACACACACAGTAGAGACTAAGGTAAATAGTACTTATGCCTAGAAATGAGCATGCCTCTTCTTCTGAAAGGCTGTTAGTATATGCAGGGAGTTGAGTCAACTTACTCAGTACTTGAGCTGGATTTGGGGTTTGCTGTTGATTATGTTAGTTTCAATGCACCACACCACACACTTCAAATTTCTCCAGCAGTGATTTGCTGCTACCTTGTATGTAATGTGTGGCCTGTAGTACTAGAGATTTTTTCCTACTGTTCCTGCTCAACTGTAACCTTTCAGCAGGCCTTGTGTGCCTGACCTGCAGAAGGCATCTCTTTGTATATTCTTGCCTCTCCCCAAGAAATAGATAGCTATTGCTTGTTACTTAGTGCAAGGCCCGTGGTAGAGGTAGATATGGTTCTTTTATTCTAGCCTAGACTCAGTCTTAGGCATCTCTGTGAGTCTGGACCTCAGGAGTGGGGTTTCTTCAGCAGTCCTGGTCCTCTCCCTGTAGCAGCCTAACTCTTCTTACATAGATCAGGGATCTTAGGCAAGATGATTTTTCTGTCCCTTATCCAGGGATAACAGATCTCTGCTTTGTTTCAATATAGGATCCTGGACAGGAGAGCTTCCTGACTCGCTCTCAGTGACAGATGCCTTTTGCTTCTACCTCTCCTGCAGTAGGAACCAGAGAATGGGGGCAGGAGGATTTCCTGCCTCTCCCCTAGTGGCAGATGGGTTTACTTCTACTCTTCTCCCAGAGACATTGGATCTTTCCCTAACCCTGGGCATGGAAGGATTTCCTGGCCTTGCCCCAGCAGCTTGCAGTTTTGCTTCATATGAGAGAAGGTTCCGGAGAAAAGGGAGGGTTTTCGCAGCAGTGTGTCCCAAAGGGTCTCAGGTCTCCTGCCCTTCCCCCAATCTTTTTCATGAGCACACAATGGAGGTGTGTGGAAAAGACCTATAAAATAAATATGACTTCCCTTGTGTTTTGGGCTCACAGGGCTTTATGCCAACAATCCACAAACTTTTTCTGTAAAAGGCTGGATAGTAAATATTTTAGGCATTTTATAAATAGTAAATATTTATAAAGATATTTATAATCTTTTTTTCATATAAAAAACTTTATTTTTAAAGAAGTTTTAGATTGCAGAAAAGTTATATCGAAAGTATAGGGGATTCCCCATATATCCCACCCTGTCCCCCTCTCACATTTTCCCCCATTAATAACATTTTACATAGTGTGGTAAATTTATTACCATTGATGATCAAGTAATGCAGCATTGCTACTAGCCATGGTCTGTAGTTTATATTATGGTTTGCACTTGCGCCATAGGGTTTTTAAGGTTTTAACAAAATGTATAATGGCCTGTATCCAACCTTGCATTATCATGCAGAATAATTCCAATGCCTCCAAAATGATCCATGTTCCACCTATTCTTCGCTGCCTCTCCTCTAGGAACCTCTGGTAATCACTATCTTTATATCAATGTTACAAGTTCTTCCGTAAATACGATAACAATAAGTCTACTATTGTGGACCATATAATCTTTGTTGCAGTTACTCACCTCTGTCATTGTAGCAGAAAAGCAGCTATAAACACTAGGTAAACAATAAATGTGCATGTGTTCCCAAAAAAAGCTTTATATACACTGAAATTTAAAATTTATGTTATTTTCATATGTTACAAAATATTCTTTTGAATTTTTTCCAATAACCTAAAATTTTAAAAAATAGGCAACAGTCTAGACTTAGCTGATGGGCCATATTTTGCTGACCCCTGCACTAGATTGTCTGCTGAGGCTGCACTCATGCACTCAGCCTGTTAAGTTTTCAGCAGGTTTTTTTTTTGTTTTTTTAAATGCTTATCCTCTTCTATGGCAGCCATCTCTTCCTCTACTTCTCTGTCAAAGATGAAACAGTTCATGTAACTATCTGTCATAAGAATGGCTTGTCACCCTCTGGGATTCAGTCCATCCAGTTGCCTTACAACCTCAATTCCATGAGAGGCTCAAGAAAAGTTGTGCTTTTGTAGAATTTCCAGATTTTTCTTGTTAGGTTGAGAGCAATGTTCTCTTGCAACTTCCTAGATCCTCAGCAGAACCTCCAGACATACATTTTTATAAAACTTGAAAAATTAAGACATTTTAACCAAAATCAGTGAGCATTAATGCCTCTTACAACTTTTCCTTCTGCCACATTTTACCCTCTTTTTTTTTTTTTTTTTGCATAGAGCTGCAACGGTCCTGGGCATATTTGATATCTGGCTCAGGGAAGCTCAATTTGGAGATATATTTAGTTTGAGTTTAGTATTTGTATATATTTATATATTTCATAGTCATTTCTATGTGTAATTATTTCTATATAATCCTACCAACTAGAATAACAGTAGGAAGGTCAGGGCCAGAGGTCATATCAACAACGTGCGTATGTCATATGGGTATCTTTTTAGGGTAAAATTATGTATATTGAATGAATAGATTTAAGTTCTATAGTGTCTTCTCATATATTTATCCTCACGTTTTTGTGGGAAGATCAATTTCACGTGCTTCCTATGGCTGTTGGACAAGGGAGGAGAAACAAAGTTTGAAATGTGCAGAGCCAGAAGCTACTCTGTAGAAAACGTCTTCTAATCATCATACATGTATAG
>PVKH010041188.1:0-10971 GCA_004027955.1 Chaetophractus vellerosus
GGCCACCTCTGGAGAAAGGGAGGAGAGGGAGGTTGAGATCTTGATGCCTGTGGCTTCCCCCTGTGATGTCACTTCTCTTTGCTGGTTTCATCCCCCACCTGAATCTCACAGCTTTTCTCACAGCAGTCCTCCCCAGACACTCTCCTGTGGAGTTCCAGGCCTCCTGTGTTACTAGCCCCAGGGTAGTCACTGACTTGCCTACACCCCTGAACATAGTTCCTTCATTAAACCCTCCTCAAATCATCCCAATTTCACAATGCCATCTGTCTTCTGCTCAAACCCTGAGCAGAAGACAGATGGCATAAACCTGCCTGTTTAGTGGTATTGCCTTTCCTTTAAAAGAAAAATCTGTAGTGTTTAGTAAATTGACTAAAAAAATGCTTACTTTAAATATAATAAAGCTATGCTGCAAAAAGAGGAAAGAAAAATTATCCATAATCCCACACACTAACCATTAGAATGTTGATAGATCATTTCACAGCATTTCTGATACATATTTAACATAATTGTAATTAAGGTATTTATAAAATGTCATGCCTTATTTTTTCATTTAATATTATAAAATAAGCATTTTCCATTTTGCTAAGTAATCTTTATAAACATCTTTAAAAGCTGCATAATATTCTATTAAGGAGATGTGCTAAATTTGCTTGATTTTTCTCATATCATTGAACATTTGACACGCCCTTTACCGATGACCTTCCCGACACACATTCACACCTACCATCACACAGATGGCGTTTTCCCTTCCTTTTCTCCACTAGCTTGACCAGGGGGCGGTTTTAAAATTTTACATATGTTCTATAAAACAAAAGCGTTCATGTTCCCAGGGATCTCTCCTTTAGAAAAAGCTCTCAGTCCTGTGCAATAGATGGCTCAGGGGATTCAAAGACAGGAAGTCCTTGATCCCAAGCCCAGAGTTTTTATTACAGTCCCTTAACCCGTGAATACTTCATTGAATGGGTTAAACAGTTGATCTCTAAGGCCCCTTTAAGTTTAATATACTCCACAAATGCTTCAGGCCAGGATCAGGATCAACAAGAGCACAGTGGGATGAGCATGAATCTTTAGTTTGGAAGCATGAAGTTCTCAGAGATCATCTCCTTGCTCCTAATCAGCATTCTGGGAACTCCTCGTCTTGCATATGAGGAAGCTGAGGCCATGTGAGTTGCTAAGTCATAATCTAAACATTAGTTATGGAGCCAGTTCTCTGCTCACGCCTGGTGACTACTAGTCCTGTGCTGTGCTCAGTGCTCCAAAGATATCTCCTGCTGAGAACATTTAAATATCTACAGACCTGCCTAACTCATGCCTATGATATAACTCCTTTACCTGCAAGATCATCTTCTTTTAACCTTGCAATCATTTAACCTTCTGGACTATGCTTTCTCATCAGATGATATCACCAATGCTTTCCCGTGGTTGTGTAAGAGATTGCTCATAAGCATTGATGAAAATTCAGAAATGAATGATTGCACAGCTTTCTCCAGTGCCCATAGAATGTGGGAGTTAGGGGAGAATGTCTCTGCCACTATCTTGGACAAAGTATTTGAGGCCAGAATGGCGGGGGGGGGGGGGTTTGAAAGCTAAGAGTAGGCAAAAAGTGGTGGGCATTTAAATTACACTATGTAGACAGTATTACCTCAAACTCATCACCGTCCAGTTCTGCAGACACTGAATCATCAATGGGAATCTGATAATTATGCCATCCATACAAATTTTCAAAGGAACCATCTCATGCATTATCTCATTTCTTCTCACAACACTTTGAAGCAAGAATTCCCATTGAGCAGATAAAGAAACAAATGGGCAGAGGAGTAAGATGACTCACATTTCTTTGCATAAGACTTGTTAGCCCTAATTTGGCAACGTGATGAGTACCTAAAGTCAGACCATCTTCCTATTCCAAGGGAGTCTTCAAGGCATAGCCCAGTGCCTGAAATCTGGAGTCCCTGGACAAATGAAACTTGAAACTCCACATCTTTAAGTCTAGACAGCCTGAAAGTATGCTTTCCAGTTGACATGGCTGCCAAACTATCAATAAAATGCAAAGAATACATTATCCTAAGAATAGAGCCTCCCAGCTCCTGAAGACATGGAGCCAAAATGAGCTGTGAAGCAGGCCCCTCTACAAACTACACCAAAGAGGCTAGATAGACCACAGCTCAATTTCCACAATGCGCTAGCAAAATGAGAAATAGTAAAAGAGTATTTGGCGCCTCCCCACTTTGTCCAACCAGTGTTAAAACTAGCATGGGTCTTAAAAACCACCAAATTCCACCTCTTTGATCTCAGCCTCCACATTCTTTATCTTCCCTGTCTATACTTCCACTCATCCCTGTATCCTGATGTCTGTGGTCCCTCAAAGAGATAATACCAGCATCCCATCATCCTCACCTGTCCTGTGTTCATTCCCTAAGGCTAATGTCATCAAAAAATCCCTGCCAATGAATAAAGGAGATGTTTGAAGACTTACCCAACATCAATTCTCCCTTCCTCCTTGATAACAGCATACCAGTTTGGAAGATGAATTGTGATTATACCAGATTGTTTCCTTCTTTCATATGCTCAACTTCACAGCCTCCCTTGTATATGACTAATTCGGCTCCATGGTACGGATGGGGTTCTTCTGGTAGGAGGAAATCCCCTTGGCACTCACTGCTTTGTTTCCTGTCTTTGGCATTGCGTGAGAACATAATACTTGGAGACTTGGCCACTATTTTGTAACCGTGAGATGACTTTTATATAAGGACAAAAAGGTAATATCACAAGAAAGATAATCTAGGAAAGTGGGAAAAGCCTATATAGTATCTCTGAGCAGGTGAAACAAGATTCATGCGACCTAACTTCCAAATCCTTGTAATTAATAAACATGGTTTGATTAAACCCATGGTAGAGTGCTTTTCTAATTCTTACAGTTGAGTGCATCCTAACAGATGTGCTTTTTGAGGTAGCACATGCAATCTGGCAAGGGTTTTAATGCCCCAACCTAAAATATTGATGAAGGCATTAATTGCAGGTCCCTGAAGCACTGCGGTGGGGGAGGTATTTTTTGAGTAAAGACATCATCCAAGTGGCCACCAAAGGTGGCCCTGCACTCCTTTCCCTCAGCGCATCCAAGGCCTTGCAAGAAAGACAGAAGAGGAGATACATCTCCATCAGAGAAAGCTGTCATCACAATAATTAATGTCAAAGCAGCAAAAAATCAAAGTCTTCCTCTTCACTTGACCTTCATCAACTTTGAGAGCGATATATGCTAGTTTCTCAAAATAAAGATCTGAGGCCCTATTTTCAAAACAGATGGTAGGTAAAAGCTGAATGGAACACATCCCACCATCGCCACTACCATCTTTGGATCATTCTTCAAAAACCAACAGTTATCTAATTATATTTTTATAAATTTTCCTCAGTATTTTCAGCATGTAGAGTGTTCACTTGTTTGTTGAGTTTTTAAGTGGTACAAGCTTGAAATCTCCCTTTAAATGACAGACATCTCCATTTCTGAGAGGCTCATGTAAAACTCATGTTCTTACCTAAGGTCAGCCTTGCAAGAATATATAAGGAATTACAGAAAGTTGGGAGTGCCAGCCTGAAATCTCTTCCAGTGGTTGCCCAAAACAGTGATTTGTAAATGAATGGGGAATTGAACTCTGATTTTAGGACTACATATCCCATGGTATTTTCTTACACTAGATTTGCCCTCCTTCAGGGTTCCCTTAATACTTTTTACAGAATATGCATCACTTTCTACCAGTAATTAGAGTAATGCATGTGTAGTTCTCACACCACTTTATAGAGGATGAGATTTTGGAAGGTGAAGGCTGACTTTTTAATCAGCTGAGTCTGGTCAATGTCCAGATGAAAGTCCTTCACTTTTTATTTGAATTGATTGCATCATTTCATCTCCTGCATCATAAATTTACATCTACCTTAAAGGTGCACATTGGCAAAACACTTGAGTGCAGCCCACCCAGTAGAAAATGAAGAAAGAATTTTCTAAATACAGATTTGCCATTTCTAAGTCTGATACAAGTCAAAGCAGACTAGAGTCAGAGGTCAAATTTCTCTCTTATTTAAAAAATTAAAAATACAGATACAACTGTTCAAGGTCTCAAGTTTTACAATCCCATTCCAACAAAAAAAGTAGTTGCAAGTGGTTTCAGATTTGGATTCCTTTGCTAATCTGTAATTGTGGAGTTGTGGTAGAGCATGCAACCAGCTGTCTCCTCTTTCCATCTCATTAAATTTAATCCCCTGACTCCATCACTCTTTCCTTCCTTCTTGTTTCTGTTCTTACAGCCTTGAACCTTGACACTGAGTTTAAAGTTCTTATACCCAGCATATATTTTCCCTACTTCCACCTATCCCACGTGCCTCTCCTCCCACCTGGAATACTATAAGATCATGTTCCTACCCCTTGACAGAACAGAAGCACTCCCAGTGCTCTAGTGTACTTCCAGGACGCAGGACCTGCGGGGCATTCATTCCTGTGGAAACCCTGTCTTGAACACTTACCATTCCCCAACACCTCAGCACATGTGTCCATTTCTCCCCAGTTGTTTAAGGACAAATTTCATGTTCCTGATTCTGTCTGTTATGTTTTCCTTCAGGAAAAGGTAATGTCCATATCTTCTGATCTTCTTGTCACTCTCTATCTGACCCTTATAGGCTGTGGGCTTAGCAGGTACCAGTTAATCGCCTGCATGTAAAGAGGAGGCAGTTAAACGTGCACTATTAGCTGTTTTTCCAGCTGTGAGGCACGTATGTTCTAATACAGTCATATTCCTTCTTTTTCATATCATGAAATGGTTAGTCAGAGGGTTAGTATATGGGTGTTAAAGTATGGCCATAGAAAATATGTAGAGAAAGCACTGGAAATATCTGGGAAACTAAACAAATCTCAAAAAGTACCCAATAAATAACTTTTTCCTCACATTCCACAATTAAATTGAGGAAATAGGTCATGGCATTTAAGTTGCCGCTTTGAAAAAAGAGAACTAGCTAACACTGATAGAGAATGTATTATATGTCCAACCAACCCTACGAAGGATAAAGAGAAAAAGAAGGCCTCTGACCTTACAAATTATTTGAAGAATTTTAAGGAGAATTCAAACGAGGACAAACGTATTCTGCTTAAATCTTTTTGTATCTCCCACCTTTTGTCTCAACCTGTAGCCAGTCTAGGTGAGCCAATGGTTCCCACCCTCATGCCCATCTCCTCCTGCAATGACAATGGGCCCAGCTTGCTCTCTAAGCGGTCATTTTGAACCTCAACAGAGTCAGTTCACACCTGATCAACGGGCAGCCCTAAAAACTAATCTCATTTAATTATTTAGTGTTGGACATGGAAATGCTTTTACCTATTCATTTTCAGACTTTCCAGTGTATTCATAACAACCTAGGTCTCAGACTGAGGAAAAGAACAACTCCCAGGTGAGATCAATGGAAAAGCAAAAGAAGGCCAGACTTTGTGTGCCTTGGAAAAGCAGTGGACAGTTCTGGGCGTGGCTTTGTGCTATTGCTCTTCAGGACTTTCTTATTTTATGCTTTCTTTAGGATACATGGACAGCATTTGACTTTTATTTAGGAAACTGCAAATTTTTGGTTATCTGTGAGTTGAAGAATCCTGCTTATCTGTCCTAATTCTTTGATCCTGAACACCTAAACCAAATTAAATGAAGTTATATTTTAAAAAAAAAAACTTTCCAGCTTTAACAGATGGACCCAATCCATCTCAGTAGATAATATCTCATAAATGATTCATTGCTACTGCTTTAACCTAAAGCCTTTTGTATTTTGCACATCTAAGTGAATAACCATTAGTAAGCTTTATGCATTGCACTGTGTAAATTATCTTGGGTCTGTCATAATCTAGGGAGGCACACTGATATTTTGGGGAAAGGTCTGCTTTAATTACTTCTGTGTTGAATCTGTTATCCGGGCAAGAGCTGCAGCAGAACTAGATTCAACTCTGAACTTGATCTGGGATTTCCAGTTAAAACTTACAAATGGAGTATATGTCTTATTTAATATTTTAATTTAACAAGTTGAAGGAATTTCAATTTTTCCATAGACTTTATAAATATTTTATATGTTTCACAGGAGAGTTACTTGAAATAACTGCTTAAACCCCAGCCCTAAGGAGATATGTGAGCTTCAAACTCTTTACCCTCAAGTTAGCACTCCTATTGGCCTGGTACAGGTATAAAACAAAATCAAGACTCCTAAGGCAGCCTTGTCTTCACTCAGCATCCAAAGCAGGGGGTAAGCTTTCATTAACGCAGGTTCTTTTTCTCCATGGCTGCATTCTGAAGCATGGTATCAAATTCCCAGGATTCAATAGTAATGGAATCACAGAGGATGAAGGAAATTATGAGATTTATACGGCAACTGGGGCTAGCACACACTCTTGGCACTATGGGGAGGTCCCTGGGTAGGCCTTTGGCTTCTCTCTACATGTTTCTAATTCCTCCCCATGTACCTAAGTGGTCAGGCATTCCCAAACACTGCTGACTGCTACGACCATGCTCCAGGCTTTGCCACTTCCAGCAAAACATGCCTCTCTTGTCCCATTTCCTCCAATGCAGCTAGGTCAGCTAACCATTAACCAAATCACACTGCAGAGTTAGTGGCTGCTGATTTTTCATGTATTAGACATCAGAGATAATCGTCTTGCTTCTTGGAGTTCCCTTCACCCATGGAAAGAGTGCAGGGGCAACCATCTTGGAAATCTCCCCAAAGATTCCACACAGGGAATTGTAAACGCCATGTCGTTCAGGACTATACATTCTGACATTACATTTTTTGTATTGTAAATTAAGGCTATACTGGACATGGACAAAATATAACCTGGTCATTATAGTGTTCTCCGAGATTTAGAAGGATAAAACATAGGGAAATGCTATGTACAAAATGCACATGAAAATGACCAGGCTAAACAACAAGAAATTATCAAGACAAAAGAAAAGTTACCAAGGAAGTGAAAGATTAGTAGAGAAGAGACTGAATTACTCTAAAGCAACTGAATAAAGGTTTAAAAATGCACATGCCAAGAGGAAAAATACAAACATTTTAAAGTGGTTTGACTTTTGCCCCAGTTTGAACCATGTTGATAAATAAAATAAAAGTGGCTAATTAGCATGAGTGGAGCCTTAACAGCACACCACCCTATGAGTCATTTTATAGTGTTTTTAACAAGCAAGGTCATTAATACAAGATAACACAAACCAAATAAACAGTTTAGACACGAGCCTACTGCACACAATTTGGAGCTCCTTTGCACATAGACCTTTGAAAGAAACAGCCTTTTGGCATAATTGATTACCAACAGGAGTGAAGTCAGGTGGAGGCTTTCTTCCCACCCTGAAAAGGAAAGTTACACTGCTGTGGTTCAGAAGAGAGTGCAAGGTGAAGAAAGGAGATTGCCAGCACCCTTTCCTCTTTGGTTTCCTCACCCCTGGGCTTAACAGGAGAGCCCAAAGCCCTATATCTGACCCAAAGGAGATGCTTCTCTCTGCTCCTCACTTGGGACCTTGGCAGAGAAAAAAATATCATTATACCCTTCAATCACAAGGCAAAAGTTTGTCTGTAAAGGACAGGACTTAGAGAGGGGTCTTGGGCTCAGTTTGAAAGCTTCCCAAACAATAACAAAAGTGAATGAGCTAACTTTTGCTAGCTTCCCTGTGGCAGGATGGTTAAGTCTCTCTCTGAAGTCTGACAGGTCTATGTTCAAATCCAAGTGACGACCATTCATTAGAAATCTTCTACCTCAGTTTGCACATCTGTAAAATGGATATACTAATAGTATCCACCTCAGAGGATTGTAGGAGGATTAAATAATGCTTCTAAAGCAGTAAGCTCTAGTCTGGCCTGACATACACCAAGCATTCAATAAATCTTGATTATTACTATTGATATTATCCTTGTATTATTACTATAAAAGCAATAGGCCATTTTAAGAACACACACCTTGGCTGCCAGTCACCTATTTCTAGAAAATGGTGAAAATATCTCCAATCTTTGAGTCACTTTATCAGAGCAAAGTTAAGTAGGACAAAGGCCAATGGGTGAAATGGTCAATAAGCAAAGAGTCCAAGAATTTTATCATGGATAGAGGCCAGATTTCAGGATCTTGTTTAAGCTTGTAGGAAAACAAAACCGCCTGAGAAATAGGCCTCCAACATTTCATTCCAATAAGTATCACTTGTATTAAAACGTACACAACTTAGTATAACTTTGAAAGACGTTAATATTTAGAGAAAATAGGTAAAGTTTTCACACAATCTATCTGTATTATATCTTACAATTGTGCGTGAATATACAATTATTTCCAAATAAAAAGTTAAAAAAGAAAACTGAATAATTTCAGAACACTTAGCCTAGAACATGGGATCACAGAATGTTTGATTCAAAAGGCGCCTGGGAGACAAACCATCTGACCCAGCCCTCTCTTTGATGGACTAAAAAAACTGACAACTAGAGAGAATTGACTGTTTTATCGTTAGTTGCTTCCAAATCAGTGCCTGTTTCACAACCTCATGTTCCTCCCACTCCGTCTGTATGTTTTGTGTTTCATCCTTAACTCACACTTAAGAGAAGGAAGGTGCAAACATGTATTATCAAAGTATACAATTCCATACTTTCACCCAGTTCTAGCATATGGTGCATAGTAGATGCACAACAAATATATGATAACTGACTCATGAAGGAAGAAAAGTCATTGACATTATTAGCAAAGGAAACCACAGGTGCCACAAATCTCCACAGAGCGATTGGGAACAGGTGATTGGATTCAAGGGTCTATAACACAGTAGTTTTGTAAGAGAGTGAAGAGGCTGGAGTGAGAGTCCAGAATCAGTTCATGAAGGGCTGGGAGGCTTGGGCTTTACCCTGCAGGCAGCTCACAAAGACTGGCAAGAGCAGTTATTTCCTGATCCAAGGATGAAAGCTAAATAAGACATAGTGCCTGCCCTCAAAGGCTTCACTGTCATGCAGGAGAGATGATCATGTATGCAATCATTTCAGTTCAATCTGTGTTCTTGAGGGCAGAAATAGTGCTATGTCCACAATGTCTTCCAGGCCTAGCTTGCAGCAAGTAGTAAATAATTGTTTGTTGAATGATTGCAATCTGTTATTCACACATTCACTCTTGCAGACATAATAAAAACAATAAAGGTAATAGTAACTAACATTGATTGTGTGCCAAGCACTGTGATGACCGCTTTGACGCATTTCTTTTTGCAAACTATTGTTACTTCCTTCTACAGACGAGGAAAGCAAGGCTTAGAAAGCCCAAGGTCATAGATCTAGGAAGAGGCACACCTGGGACTTGACCTCAAGTCCACATGACTCCTAAACCCGGGATCTTATCTTTTACACTGAGGCTAAATTGGTGAGTTTTCCAATTATCTTTTGTTTGTGTTTCAATTCTAGAGGTTAATGGTTACCCTTTTAAATAAATCATTATCCTTTCATCTTAGAGGTTAAAGCTTATTAAAAATGCTGATTGTGTGAAATTCAAGCGTAGTATGTTTGTCAATGGCCATTAATCAATCTATAATCAATGTGTAAACTATTTGCTATACAATTAACTTGGAAAATGTGCAAGCAAGACACTTCCAGCTATGGCAGATATATTTTTTTAAAGATTTATTTTTTTTTATTTATTACATATCCCCCACTTTCTGCTTGTTCTTGCTGTGTTCATTTTTGCGTTCTTCTGTGTCTGCTTGTCTCCCCCCGCTGTGGCAACCTGCCGAGTCAGCTCACCCCGCGGCGGCCTGCCTGCTCGTGGCGGCTTTGCCCTGCCCGTGGCGGCTTTGCCCTGCCCGCAGCAGCTTGCCTTCTCAAGGCGGTCTGCCTGCTCGAGGAAGCCCCGGGAACCGAACCTGGGGCCTCCTATGTGGTAAACCAGAGCCCTACCAATTGGGCTACAGCCGGCCCCTATGGCAGATATTAACTAACAGTTAGGTTACGAAGAGCACAACTTTAGGGCTTTAAAGCCCTGTAGGCAGCACTCCATTTAATTGTTTTTGTATCATACCTTTTGTATATGAAATGAACTTCCATAGAAGTCAGTCTTTTGGGGCCCTCAGGGACTCTTTCCTTTCTGCTGATTTACAAAACAATCAGCTTCACTAATAACAATTAGAAAATCTAGTGGGAAGTGCAATCATACTTTAGCAGATTACCAATGAACAATTTTTTAAAATTGTTTTTGGTTCAAATATGTGACTTGAACTCAATGCCATAGCAGTTTTGGGGGGGAGCAGAAGGATCCTGGCTGGAGGATCCTGGCGTCTAGTCTCAGCGGGCTTTGGGAACCTGCGACTGCCCCAGCCCCCATTGTTTGCAGTGCGCCTGTGAATCAGCATGGAGGCCAGGGGGATCCGCAGCTTCATCCGCTTCCTGTCGCTGTCCATCCTGCATGGCGGATAGACGATTAAGTCACCTACGCAGTGTCTAACAGTTGTTTGGGGGAAAATCCAGGACAAGAGCCCACTGCCTGCCAGCCCCAGCTCTTTCTCGTAAACCAAAAGTTAAATAAACTCCAGACCTGACAACATAAATATGGTCCACAAACTACTGCAGACAAAGATCAATAACCAGAGAGAGCAAATATCTTCCTACCACTCCACGCTGCAGTCTGATATCTCCAATAGTTCACGAGATATAAGAGTGCCACTTTAAGCCATATGTTTAGAGGTATGTGTTTACAGTCTAACACGAATTTATTTATTTATACTTTAAGAGAAATCCATCCTTCCAATACTCTCCTGGTATTTAAATGGAATGTAAATGTGACTTCCCTTTCCTCCCCTCTTCTCTCCTCCACTGTCCCCTCCCATGCTGCCAGATGGGCCACATTCGCCAGCAGCACTGATAGAAAATCCCCTTTGCTACTAAGAACCCCGCTGCTATTTGGAATGTAATTGCCCAGCGCCCCACAGAGATTGCATTCTCTAAAGCACC
>PVKH010041189.1:0-11001 GCA_004027955.1 Chaetophractus vellerosus
TCCTCTAATAGGTAAAACATTTCCTTCACCTTCCTTTAAGCCCTAGCAGTAGTCTCAAAAGCGAAAGTCTCACAAATATGAACTAAATACGATGAGTAAACTCACGGAAGTAAACTCTAGAATATAGGTTACTAGGAAATAGAATGTGGGTTGAGAATGGGAGCTGATGCTTAATATACGTACCATTATTAATAAGGTTAATTGTAAAAGTGTGGAAATGAATAGAGTTGAAGGTAACACATTATTGTGAGCATAACTAACCCTGCTGATTTATACATGTTATTATGACTGAAAGGGTAGTCTGTGGACATAAATGTCAATTGAAAGGAAACTAGAGAATAACCTAGGGAATGTATAACATAGTGATTTTGGTGGTGGATTAAGATTGTGGTTAATAGTGTAAATATAAGAATGCTCTTCTTTTACAAAGTTCTAAGAACATGGTGATACACAGGAAAATCAAAATGAATGTAACTTATGGGTGATAGTTAACAGTAATATTGCATTATTTTGCAGCAATGGTAAGAAGATATTATGTCAATACTAAGGGACAACAACAGGGGGTAATAAGAGGGTATGGGATTTTTCCTGTTGAAGTAATGAAAACATTCTAAAATTGACTGAGGTGATGACAGTACAACTCTGTGATGAAAATGAGAGCCACTGAATATATACTTTGAGTAGATTGTACAAAGCATGGGACTATATAACACAGGGAATCCAGTGGATGATGGATGTTTACCTTGTTACGACTTGTCTCTTCTCATATGTTTGCTGAATAAATTGTTAAGTTTGTTAAAGGGCTTGGTTAACAGGACAAATATGAGAACATTTTCTCATGAACAATAACAAATATATAATACTAATATATGGTGCTGATAATTAGGTGGGTTGGGAGAAAAATACACCATATGTCAGATATGGGCTATAGTTAGTATTAACAGTAATGCTTTTTCATAGTTTATAACAAATGTTTTATAACACTACAAGGTGTTGGTGGTAGGGAGATGTATGGGAGACTTGTATGATGATATGAATGTTTGTTTTGTAAATTCATAAATTTTCCTATGTACTTATTGTTTATGCATGTTCAGTATGAATGATATACTTCAATACAATTTTATTTTAAAAAGTAAAAATTTCTTCAAGGCCTTTTATGTTTTCACTAACACTCTACTTACGTCCTTCCAGCTTTTTCCCACTACCTCATCCTAAAGGCACCATCATGTTTTTAGACTTTTGTTGTGATAGCACCCCACTTCCAAGTACAAAAATTTGTACTGGTTGTTTATCACTGTGAAATAAATCACCCCAAAGCTTAGTGGCTTAAAATAACAACAGTCAGTTATTATCCCTTCTGATTTCTGTGGATTAGGAATTTGGGAACAGCTGATCTGTGTGGCTCTGACTTGAGGTCCCTCATAAGATTACAGTTAGATTTAAGCTAGGAAAGCAAACATCTGAAGGTTTAACTGGGGTTGGAGTTCCACCTTCAAGGTGGCTTACTCAATTGGCTGGCAGAGTGGTGCTAGATGTTGAAAGCCCTCTCTGTAGGGCTCCTTGAGTGGCTCATGAATTTGCAATTTTGGGAGACAATTCTCCATGGGTTTTTTGTATCTTGTGAGCAGAAAAACTGACTGCCTTTGTTCCAAATTATCTTTTCAAGGATGTTTGTATAGTAAACAACCTCATTAGATATAGTGTCTCCCTCCAGAAAAAATGGAAGGTTGTTTGCTTGTTGTCACATGCAATAAAGAAAATGTCTCCTTAAGGCAAAGGTTAATCAGGTTAACTGCCAGTTATAAAAAATTGAGGTTACCTAAATTTGAGGTTCATCTCCTTTAACTCACTGCAAGTGCAAGCATCTTGGCCCTGTTTGCTCAGGTCTGTGGGAACTGGGGCTTGAGGAACCAGCAAAAGTGCTGATACTCTGGCTACTTACTGCTAATGCTTCAAGTAATAAATTGTCCTTGACTCTGACCCAGGAGTTTCATGTGTTAGCATAAAAGGGTGGTAGGTTAAATTGTTAGCTTGCAAGTAAGGTTACATTTTAGCTCTTTCACAGTTCTTGGCTAGACGCTGGCTTCCCCCAGAATAAGTGATCAAGAGATCAAGGTAGAAGCTGCTATGCCTTCTTGACTTAGGTGAGAAAGTCACTGGTATGGATTGAATTGTGTCTCCCCAAGAGATATATTGAGTCCTAACTTCCAGTCTTGTGATTGTGATAGTATTTGGAAATAGGAGCTTTGAAGATATTGTTAGTTAAGATAAAGCTGAACAGAATTAGGAGAAAATTTGGACATGAACAGTGAAGACAGCCATGTGATGGAGGCAGAGACTGAGTTATGCCACAAGCCAAAGAGTGCTATGGATTGCTGGCAGGCCACTGCCAGAATCCCACAGACTTCAGGACTTCGATTTGAACTCCTAGCCTCCAGAACAAATTTCTGTTGTTCTGAGCCATCCAGCTTGTGATACTTGGTTATAGCAGCTCTGGGAAAGGCAGTCATGCACTGTCATTTCTACAGTATTCTAATGGCCAGCCATGATTCAGTGTGAGAAAGAACTGTACAAAGCTGTGAATACCAGGAGTTGAGGATCAACTTAAAATATATGTTGAATTGCATTTCTCTAACAAAATTACATGTGATTTGGGAAGCAAGATTTTCATATGAAATGTGTCCTCATCAGTGGACTTATAACAAGAGAAAACATTTTTTAGTGTTTTTTAATAAACAGATGGTGTCTCCAAATTGAATCAGATGAAGAACACTAGTCTTGCAAAGGCCTAATATGAAAGATATAACTGACTAATTTTGATTACCTTGTGTTTTCTGCTCTATAAAAATCCTCAGAACTTTATAGAATAGAATCAAAAGAATAAGATGATGTGACTAAATTTCAAACAGTCCACCCATATAAATTTTTGAAGAGTGGGGAAGAAGGAGAAGAAAAGGAAAAATTCCAATTAATTCAAATGACTTTTAATTGGGCAGGAATCCACAGAATCAAACATTTTATATTTCAAATCATGTATTTAATTTTAAAATTATTTTTTTTTAATTTCAGTATTATTAATTTAACCAAAGAAAAATTGGATGACTTTCAGGTATAATTATAGAGTCCAAATGAATTTTTGTGGAAGGATTATAAAATTCCCCAAATCAAGTGAATTGATCAAGTTTGAGACATACAGTATTAATGCATTAATGCTTATTTAAATTTATAAATCCAACATGAATTAAGGAGATAAGAGAAGAGGGAAAAATAACTTACTGTAATGAAATTCTTGATAGAAAGGAAAGCAAATTCTGTTTATTTGTATTTTATGTTCAATTTAAAGGACTTTCAGGGGAATTTTTGACATAATCAATCCTTCCCCTACAAATATCTTTCAAACCTAACTGGTGAATATATTGCAATCACACTGTGCAAAATTTTTTTTTAGAGGGTAGAAAAAGAGATATTTCAGTGTGGTAATGTTTTTAATTTAAATATATCTAAATCAAACTTCCTTTGTCAAGTCCTGCCTTGTTTTGTTTCTTGATATTAGCTTAGCAAATAGCACAGGCTTCTTTGAAGCTCAGTTACTCAGATTCATTAAAAAAAATTTTTTTAATTAAAAAAATAAAAAGCTGCCATGATCTCTGTGGAAATAATTTCCAAATTCTTATGCAGTTATTATATTTCCTGGCCTGGGAGCATAATGAGGTTAAAGCATTAATTAGGAACACATTCCATCTTTTGCCTCCCATGGTTAAACTGTTTAATTAAAGACCTTGAAGCCTGCTGGGCAAAACAATCAACATATGCTGTGATGGTCTCCCTCTTATTCCCTCTGCTTTGTGCTTCTTCATCTTTTGGAACTTTGTTTATTCTGGACTGTTTGGCTAGCTCCACTTAGCCAGCAGTAGACAAAAGAGGTCAGCAGTAGTTTGGTTTTGTAGATTCTTGGAGAGATTAATCTCTGATGGTTGTAGACAGTTATTCATTACACAAATATTTATTGAGGAGTGCAACTAAGGTTCTGATGAATCAGGTGTAGCTCCTTGTCTGAAGAAGTGTTCAGGCAAGAAGGGAAGATGAGAAAGGAACATACTTCTTTACAATCCAAAGAAGCAAGGGGTAAAGTGATGTGGTGAAATGTTATAACAATCCAGGCAGCAAAGAGATTGCTTCTTGAAAGGAGGAATTAAGAAAAGACACGTAGATGAGGTGGGATTTAAATTCTACCGAAAGGATTTGGACGCGCAGAGGTTGGAGTGTCAGAAGAACATGGAAAATAAGAGAACAAGATGATAGGGAAGTATGGGTCACCAAAGCAAATGAAATAATAGGAAAAACTGGGAACTACATGTGAGGTAAAGTAAGTGAGGAAAGTTGGAATTTAAGTTGTATGTGTAATAGGGAGCCATGGAAGATTTTTTGGCAGTGCACTGCCATGACCTGAAGTTTTCTTCAGAAAATGAAGGAGAGAAGATGGCAAACCATCCAGGAAGCCAATCATGCAGGACCTTATTAGGTTCTTTAAAAAAATAATCTTGGACTTTATTCCAAGACCAAGAAGAAGGCATTATTAAAGGGTTTTTAATTGGGGATCTAAATGTTTAGATTTACAATTTAAGTAGCTAACTCAAGCTGCAGAAACAAAGAAAAAGGTAAGGAGGCTTTTATACAGGTCTGCCTCCTATAGCTCTTAGTATTTGCAGTCCACCCTTTTTGCTTGAAAATCCACTTTAGACCAACCCCTTCTGGCTTGACTCTGAACTCTCCTTTGAGTATCTTTTTGCTATTCACCATCTGGTCTCTCACTTTGTGACCATAGCTAAGAATGTCCTTTGCTTCAGTAGGATCAACATATTAGGCCCAATTACCACATGGCCTCGCCAGTAGGAACAGCAAGGTATTAGAGAGCATTACTGCTCTTTGACGTTGTGGTCATTGTAGATTTTTCTCAGTTTACTTTAGATCTCAGGGTCTGTGTGTATATGCATGTACAGATGCATGAACTGGGGCACATCACAGTATTGGAGTCACAGAGTGAGGCCAGGTACAGGAAAAAATAAAGTTGGCCTGTGACTGCAAGTGTGTCACTTGTGCATTCATACCGTAGGCTCGGAAGCCTCACAAAGCAAGAACTATGAAGCCCTTCAGTCTATGGGAATAGATGGAGCACAGACACTGTGCCCAAATGAAAGGTTCAATATAGGTCCTGCCACGTGGAATAGATGCTGGAACAATCTCCTCAGCAATCTCCTCAGGCAATAGCAGACTGGAGAAGGGAACATTTTAATAAAGAATCTTGAACAAAGCTTGTGAGCAGAAGGGGGATCGATCGATAAGGCTGTGGCAAATTAGATATAGATGGCCACGTTTGCATTTATTTCCTTAATACCAGAAAGCAGTTTCTGCGAACAAACTCCTAGTACCTTGGGTGCCTTATTGGTAACTAGTTTTTACATCTTTGAGTCTAACGATGAAGATAGTTGAACCACTTGTTCCTTTTGGTAAATGGAAGCAAATCTTTTTGGGAAGAAAAGCTGTAATTTGAAGAAAATTCTCTGATGTTCTCTTTCAATGTTGTTTTGACTCTAAGATTTTGTGACTAGATCTACACTTCCAGTGTAATATGCACTAAATACATTAAAAATGTGCTTATATGGTAGCAAATATGAGATGGCAAAAGTTCGAGTCTCTTGCCCAAGGGCACATGGCAATTTGGTGCAGTGCACCATTAATACAATTTATGATCAGGGCAAAGGGTAGGTTTGCATTTGTGAGGACAAAACGAAACTCAGTATCCAATATACAGAACGATCCACGGCATAGATGGGCAGATGGCTCGCCCACCAAAGAAGCATTGCTTTTATGACTTGCTACTGCTACCTGATCCTAAAGCCCTACATAATGAAACGGAAGAAAAACTCCAACCATTTAGAATATTCAGCACATAAAAATCATGTGCTTTCGTAAGATGTCATGCCCAGTCATAACACTTGGGTTTCATCTACCTATTTAACCTTTCGAAATCTAGCTTAGGAAAGTATAAAACAAGGAGCCACCAAGCCCAAATCCACAATTGTTCTTTAGATGCTGTTTAAAAGTTGTTTGTATCATTTAAAAAATATTCATGCATGTCACTCAATCTCATAAGATAATAACTGTACTTGCCAATATTTAAAAATTTGAAACAAAAATAAAACTTCTCTTCAGCTAGAGAAACCTGTCAAAATGTTTCAGTATTTGCCTGCATTCAACTCTGATATTTATTCATTTATTTGATGCATTCAAGAGTTATTGGTAAGTTCATCCAATGTCAATGTCCCTGTTTTCAAGTAATTTATAGTTTAGAAAGGAAGAATGACAAGTAAGCCATGTTTATATATTTAAAAATTTTGCTAGGTATTTGTGGTAAAAATATTTCCTCCACTTGAAAAAATACATGAGAAAAATGATATATAGAGATCTTTAAAATTTAAATTTTTACACTTATATGCAGACATATCAATTACTTTTCTTCAGGATTTCAGTCTTTGGGGTCAATTTAAATAAATTTTTCCTATCTCAGATTTTAAAACTATTCTCCTATATATATGTTTTATTTTTGGTTTTGTTTTCATTCTCCTATATATTTTTATAAACTGTTAAGATTGCAATTTTACATTTACAGTTTTACTATTTCTAGAATTGATTTTGATATAAAGTATGAAAAAGAGAATTTCTAAATATCTAGCTAGTTTACCCAGCACCACATAGTATTTTCTCCACATAAAGCATTGCAATACACAATATTTTAATTCTTTGGAATTTTTATTAACTTTTTTATTATTTCAATCATTTGTTATTTAAAATTATTTTTGAATATTCTTGGAAATTATTCTGAACTGTGACAGTCTGAATTTAGTGAATCCAAAAAAAAAAAGGCTATGTTTTTTAACTACTACATTCCTGTGGTTGTGAGATCATTTGATTGCATTAGATTTGTTTAAGGGACTTGATTAGAACACTTGATTAGATCACTTTGACTGGACTATGCCAGTGAGGCATGATTCAAGTTGGGTCTCCATCCTCTTATATAAATGGAGACAAAGAGAGAAAGAAGACACACAGAAAAGAGAGCACTGCCATTTTGACCCAGCTATGTGAGAGAGAGGACTCCAGGTTTATCTACAGCTGAAGCAAAACAGAGAAGCCCTGAGAGGCTAAGGGGAGATGAAGCCCAGGGAGAGATGACTGATTGTCCACAGCTGAGCTCCAGGAAAAGTAGAGAGAGACCGGCTGACCTGCCATCTTACCTCACCACATAGCAGGATGCCAGGTTCACCAGCAGCTAACTTTGGAGAGAAAGCATCTCAGACGGTGCCTTGATTTGGACGTTTCATGGCCTCAGAACTATAAGATTTTCCCCTAATAAAATTCCCATTATAAAAGCCAACTCATTTCTGGTGGCAAACTAAGACATGAACTTACTTTTAGTTTATTAATCTGACTAAATCTATTATTGACTGTCAATATTCCAGTGACAATTAAACCAAACTTTAATTATTGAAAATAGAATCTTTCTGGCCATGAGAATATTGACTATGGCCTCTGCTGGATACATAGCGCTGCTGAGCAATCCCGTCTGTTGCTAGCTCACTCTCTCACTCATCTTAGTGGCTAGTCCACATATTTACCTCTCTCATGGAAACTGTTATGTATTCATTTTAAGAAATATTTATTGAGGAACTACAATGTGTCTGGCACTATTCTAGGTAACTACACCAGCCACATTCTCTCTACTTGTGGCAAAAACAGATAGATGTAGAACATCAGATAGTGTGACACTTTGAAGTGGTGTGAAAATCATGTCCTTGGGGCTAATCCATTCCCGTGAAGGGTTCCTCATTCATTTGGGGACCTTTGACTGGATCACATCAGTGAGGTGTGGCCCAGGGTGTGTCTTTGTCACCTTCTGGAGTTCTTTATACATAGGAGAAAGAAGAACAGAGACAAAGAAAAAATCTGCTGAAAACACTAAGAGGCTGAGAGAAGTCCCAGAGGTCGGAGGCTGGAATTGGCAGAGCTCAGAGGCACAGAAAGAGGCCCCCAGAGAGGATGAAATAAATGAAGCCCAGAGAAGAAGGGACAAACAAGTGGACCAGCATTGTACCCTGCCATGGCCTGGATACCCACAGCTGAGCTCAAGGAGGAAGTGAGCCTGGAGGAAAAACAGGCCAGCAGAGCTGCCATTTTTCCTTGCCACACGGCAGGACTTCAGGATTGCCAGCAGTTGACCATCGGTGAGACAGCCATCTCTGATGATGACATCTCTTGATTTGGACATTTTCACAGCCTCAGAACTGTAAGCTTTTAACCTAATAAATTCCCATTGTAAAAGTCAACATATTTCTGGTATATTGTTCCCAGCAGCCTTTAGAAAACTAAAACAGGTAGTGAGTGATAAAGGCTATGAAGACAACATAAAGTAGAATAAGGGGGAAAGAGTGATGCGGAGTGACATTCAAGATAGCTAGTCTTATAAAGGTATGAGAGAAGAATGTTCCAGAATGATGGTAGAAACAAAGGCCCTACTCCTAGCAAATTAAGTTACCTTCTACTTCTTTGAGAAATTTGGTGCTATCCTGTAAGCCCTCCCTGAACATTCTCTTGCACTACCAGTACAATTATCACATCTCCCCTATCTTTCCATCTTTTTATCTTCCTCAGTGTGTGAAATAGTTTTCTTATTGTTAAGACTAGCTTTTCACCTGTGCTTCTGGTTCCATTTCTGGCTGCCTCTTCCAGAATTTTTTTCTTATCATATTCTCCCTCCATTACCATCCACTTTTCTCTCCACTATCATTTACCTTCAAGCATGTATATATACTCAAGTCTCTCACATTTTAAAGTAATAATTGTAAGTCTAGAGCATACTCCTTTCTTTGACCTTCCAACCTTCTTTCAAATTTCTCTTCCAACTTTTCATGTAAGCCCCCCATTTGTATCATTTCAGCACCCTTTCCCCCTCATCCCACTACTCCTGTTCCCGTTATATCAGAAAACTGAGTTCAGTGAAGTTAACAATTGCATCCACCTGGCTCAACCACAGAGGCAGGAGAAACGTCAGGAGAAATCCATGTCTTGGAAATAAAAAAGGAAGAGCGTTTTGCAAAGCATGAAGTAATAAAAACTTTCAAAAGCTGCCAATTCTAGTAAAATGAGGATGGGCAAATTGCATAGGAAATTGCAGTCATAAAGAAAAACATTAAAATTTAATATTTTATAGTGAGGATAGGCTTAATAATGACAACTTAGTCATGAGTCTAAGGAAAAGGTGGCAGAAATGGGATAGAAATGAAGGACAATAACAAGGTAAACTATCTAGGAACTGCGGAGCTGAATGGATAATTTTACAATTTCATTCATGATATTAGAATACTGGTGGACTCAGTAACTAGGCTTCAATAAATCTGGAAGAGTGACCAGAGATCTGGTAAGTGAAAGTAACAAGAAAGAGCAAAGAGTGACACAGATTGCAAATATGTGTTTTAATTAATACTAATTGCCTGGAAGTAACATCAGGAAAACAAGGAGACAAGGGAAACAAGTCCCTCTCTGCTTGAATTCTATTATAGGGAGGACCAATCTGGGCAAAATAAAGTTTCAGGCCTTGACTGTTAAGAACTCCACTTTCCAAATTAACCATTATTTATTTATTTATTCCTAATGAGGACTACTTAAGAATTTTATTGAAAGTTATTGTTACACAGGTAGTATTATGGAGTAGTGGTTAAGAGGACAGCACCATACAATCTGGGTTTGAATCCTAGATCCACAGATGGCCGGTGTGCGACCTTGTGCCAGTTGTTTAGCCTCTCTGACAGTTTCCTCATCTGTAAGACAGGGGTGATAACAGGACCTGCCTCATAGGACGGACATAAAGATCAATTGCGTTAATACGTCGAAGGACCAAAACCATTGCCTCAAACTCAATAAAAGGCATAATTGTTAATACTATACTATTGGTCCACTGCAAGTCAAAACTTCATCTTTAACGACAACAACAGCAACAACAAAAGGAACGTTAAAAGAGAAGCAAGATTTCGGTTCTCTGCACCAGGTAAGGACCCAGAAAACCCCTGGGCTTCCCCTTCAATTGGCGACCCTGAGATCTCTGAGGAAATCGCTGCCTGGTGGAGGCATCAGTCCTGTGGGTTTCAGGGAAATGCACTGTGGATTCATCACACCAGCGTAAAACGACAAAGGTTCCAGAATGGAGAAACACCTCCCCTGCACTCCAAACCAGTAATAGCTGCCTCACATCAGGACCGCAATCTAAACCTCCTACAGCTCAAGACTCTCCAGGTGCTTCCCGACCATGAGTTGAAAGAGAAATTATCCCACCAACAATTTCTCCACCAAACTGAACTGCAATTTCACCAGCAGGCGGGCCCCTATTCACTGTTCCTATTCAGCTGGAAGTAAGCAGAACAGTCATTATCCTTCTTCCCCAAGATTGCCTGGGAACCGAGGACCCTCCAAGGAGCGCAAAACAAGTGGGCAAAAGCAGCAGCAACTTTGAGCACACCCCTTCTCCCCCTCCTCTGTTGCCTACTTTGTAAACCCCAGTTTGCAGGTGGACTTGGCCAATGGCATCCCTATCCCCACCTCTCTGTCTAAATCTAATACAAACCTTCTCCTTCTTTGTTCAAAGAGGCAGATTTGAGACTCTGCCTCATAGCCTCTGCTGGTTTTTTAATAAATCTTTCTCTTGTTGATTAAAAAAAAAGTATATTATTGTTTATTGTTAAAGTCCCAATCCCTGGTCTTGTGGCCATGACCTTGTTTGGATGTAGGGTCCTGGAAGATGTTATTTGTTAATAACCCACCTGGGTCAGGGTGGGTCTTAATCTAATATGATCTGTGTTCTTTTAAGAAGAGGAAATTGGACACAGACAAAGAGAGGGGAAAATGTGCAACTGAGGCAGAGAATGCCGTGGATTGCTGGCAAGCCACTGC
>PVKH010041190.1:0-10969 GCA_004027955.1 Chaetophractus vellerosus
ATTTTTACAATGATCAGGCACTGTTGTTGGCACTAGGGATATACTGGTGAACAAAAATGATAAAACTCCTTGCCCTCATGGAAATAACATTGTAGTGTGGATGACAGAAAATGCAAATTTAATTATCATATCACTGAAATTATCATAGGATCTGAAACCTGAGAAGATAGTATGTGTTGGTGGATTTGAAGTGTGGAAATAACCATAAGCAAACTCTTTCTCTTGGATCTTGATATATAGATACAGCCTAAACTAAAATATTTTGATTAGGACAGGAGGGATCTTGGATGTAGGAAAGAAAGACAAAGAGAAATCTGAAAGCAACACAGCATTAGGAAAGGTAAGGCTTTCCTCTAACCTGAGACCCGCATTTACACAATAAATAAATGAATGTGCTACCGGCCCATTGCAAAACAGGCAGGATGTAAGGATGATGTAGGACGTCTTGGAGAAATTAGCACCAATGTCAGCTGTGAGTGATCACAGAAGCAGAACAGCTAGCACTGCAGGTGAAAAGGAATCCAAGTACAATTGTTCATGATGACAATCGAGGTAAAACAAACGAAGTGGAAACTTCTGCTGTTTTAATAGTAGTTGGGTATGCTGAGCAAGGTCTGCGCAGGGGTGTGGTGGGTCCAGCTCTGGGGTGTTCTATGCTGTGCTACCGGGGGGCAGCGGCCCTACCACCTGGGTTAAGATCTGAAACTCAAATAGATGCATTTCAACTCTTGACCACTCTAGCCAGGGTAAAGCTTCTCAAGCCGTGGTTGGCCTCTTTGTGATTTTATCCCCCCTGTAAGTATACGCTTGAGGTTTAGCTCTGCCTGATAGGGCAGGGGAAAGCACAGGACATGGGATTTGCCCCTGGATGCTAAGGTGTCGCTCCAGATTTGGGCTTAATTTGTTTTGGAGATTCTTGTTTGCCTAGGGAGTTGGAGAGAAGCCATACCAGTAAAGAGATCTTATAGAAATGCAAAGAACTTTTGGGGAGGGACACCAGATTATGGTTTGTGGACCACCTGGGCTAAAATCACTTGGGGAGCATCTTTAGAATGCTGATTCCTGGGCTATCGCATCAACTGAGTGAATCAAACTATCTGGGGATGAGAACTGCAGATTTATGAGCTCACGGAGTTGCCATCCCTGTGAATGTTTACAAACTACCAGGTTATGTAATGAAGGAAAATAACCTTCATCAAGATCCAATAATGTTAGGTTCTACTTACTTCCTCTTACCATTGAGAAAACTGAGGATCAGAAGAGTTACAAGCAGCACAAGAACCCAAAGGATATATTGCAAAAGAGGGAGCTGGTTGGCTTTTGACACCCTCAAACTGAAGTATCAGTAAGGTGCTTGCACATATTCCCATGTCCCTGAAGCGAGGGCAGAGTTAGGGGGAGGCAGGAGAGGAATTGTCATGGCCTGAGGAAGAAAGATGATTTAGGCTAAAAAACCTGTGGTGATTTATTTGATTAAGCTATTTATTAAAAATCTGAAAAAATAACTCCAAACAAATGATCCTACCATCTTGATTGAATCCCTTTGGCCCCTATAACCTCTGACTATGTAGACATTTTCCAGGGGTAAAAGTGAGTATTGCTTTAAGATTGTATTTTTATTCATGTTAATGGATTGTATTTTTATTCATGTTAATGGAATTGGAAAAACCTTAGATTTTTGGGAAATAGTAACTTACAAGTTACTGAACAGATGGCAATTTCCCCTTTGCTTTTTGCCTGAAAACACACACTGGGTGCGTCACTAGCAAAGTCCAGGCCTAGCTACAGCTTATTACTCAGTCTTGAAGTATTTGCTTCTGTATTTATCATGCAGCAGAGGATATAAATATAGATCTTAGACATTTTAGTGAGGTAAGCCTAAGGGCCTACAGGGGTAGCAAAATCAGGGCAACATCTAGAGAAAAAGCATTCTTTACTGGAACAGGTTTGATTTATAGAAATGGACACTTTGATCCATTCTGTCAGAGCACGATTTTCAACTGACCAGTTTGTTTCTTGCCGTTTCACAGACAGCAATTATTCATTCACCCCTTTTATTACTTGATCAGCAGAGAGTAGAGCATAATGAGAGTCTCAAACCAAACTCTCAAGCTTTACTATGCATACAGATCACCTGAGGCCCTTGTTAAGATGCAGATGGTGATTTGGTGGGCCTGAGATTCTGCATTTCTAAGTAGCTCCCAGGTGACGCCTGGGCTGCTGCTCAGTGCTCCACACTGAGTAAAGAGGTCTTAGAACACCATCGGGTGCCCAAAGTCACATCGAAGCTCTGCCTCTCACAGCTGTGAGGCCTGGGAAATGTTATGAATTTCAGGTTCCATTTCCTTGTCTTGAATACTTGTGTAAAATGCAAATAATGAGAGCATCCAACATGCAGGACTGTTGTAAGGCTACAGTGTGATAATCCATGTAAGTGCTAAAAATAATTTCTGATAATAACCAGCCATTTATTTTATGCCTACCATAGGCTGGGGCACCAGGAAAAGAAATGTAAATGTGAGCTTTGTTTTCTTAGATCTAACAGCCTGGAAGTGGACAGTAATATGGATAGGTTACGGAGAAGTACGTAGATCTTCCAGGACTTAGGAGATGGACAAGGGCATGCTGCAAAGTCGGGAATACCCATCAAGGAGTCAGGAAACCTGAGTCCTGTTTCCCATTGTCCTAAGAGATCTTACGCAATCCCCTTTCCATCTCTGCAGTGCTCTCAGTCCGTAACAGAACATACAGTCCTGTCTTTCAGGTCATGACTTAATAACTTTTTGACGTTGGTTAAGTTTCTTCAAGTACTGGGCTTTATTTTCCTTATTGGTAAAATTAGGATAATAAGATAACAGTTGTGCAGATTAAATGCAATAGCATAAAATATTTAGATTATCTTGCTTACCTAAACATATAATACATGTCCTCTTTATCAACATCATCTTCATCATCCTCCTCATCATCTCTACTTGCTCTTTTTCTTTTCCTCTATCTCTGTGGCCTTAGCCAAGTTATATTGCCAATAATCAGGGCTTTTTGAACTGCTCACCTATACACCTTTTTGTTTGTTTGTTTGTTTGTTTATTTTCTTTACAGTGGATCCTGAAACCAATCAAGTGTTTAAACCAGCATCAACAAACTTCTCTGTAGAAGGCCAGACAATAAATAGTTTAGGCTTTGCCAGAGACAATATGTAAACAAATGAGCATAGCTGTGTTCTAGTAAAATGTTATTTACAAAAACAGGAGATGGGCTGGATCTGGCCTGCAGGCCATAGTTTGCTCAACATTGCTTTAACCTAAAGAAACTGTATATGTCCGTTGGTCCATAAAATACAGCACAATATTGTAGGAAAGCAAGTGGGCTCTGTGCTCTTCTCCACTGATGTCAGTTCTGCCTTCACTTTAAGAACCCCATGGCCTTAGAACCACAGAGTCGTACTGTGGAGAAGGGCTTCTGAGGTTCAAGCTTGTCCCTTTTAAAGCTAAGTTAAACTGAGGTCCAGAGAGGGGAACTGGTTCCCCCAAAATTACAGGCTTCAGGGACAGAGCTTGGTCTCCTGACTCTAATCAAGGACTATATATTTTCTCTCTTTAGGTTGAAAGGAGGAAGAAATAATTTTCTTCAGAACAAAAAATGACTTTATTTCCACTAGGGTTTTAAAACAGAGATGTACTTTTTGAACTTTCCTATTAATGGATATGCCATAGTCAGACATGAAAACGGCACTCTGTTGGCTTAATGGGAATAGCAGTCCCCTGTCCTTGTCACTTGGCTCTCATATTAACGTTCTCCTTTCATTTCTAGTAAAACAGAAAAACACCCTTTCCCTCTCCTCACATCTATTCAGATTCCAGAATCATTTCTTTGGCAGTAAATCAGCAGGGAATTGGATAGCTAACCACATCCATCCACATCCTATCTACAAAGAAGTAATGGGAACAGAAAATCCTGGAATGGACAAAAGCTTCCTTCTGCTAGGATTTGAATGGAAATATTTCCTCTCCTTTTAATATGCCATTTGTGTGAGTTTCTATGGACCTTCTTAACAGATGCCTTTATACCCTTTAAACCCTTGCAGAACTGTGCTGGGGTAAAAAGAAAACAGTTATGATTTATTGAGCATTGTTGTGTGCTAGGCATGTGCTAAATGCTTTAATCCTGTGTGAGAGTATAATTAACATCGTTTTACAGATGAAGAAACTGAGGCACCAGGAGGATGAATAAATCATGCAAGAACATGACTATGGCTCAGTATCTTTGACTCCAAAGCCTTTGGTTTAACCATGTAACAAATAGGTCCTCCAAGTAACAAATAGGTGAAAAATTTTGACATAAAAATTCATGATGTGGAATTGTATAGTTCCATTTATATGAAATGTAAATCTATAGAGCCAGAAAGCAGATTTGCAGTTGCCTTGGGCTGGGGTGGGAATGGGGAGTGATTGCAACGGCCGTGAGGGATCTTCTTGAGGTGTTGGGCATGTTCTAAAATTAGATTGTTGTGATAGCTGGTTGCACAACTCTAAAAATTTAATAAGTCATTGATTTTGTACACTTGAAACAGGTGAACTTTATGGTATGTAATTCCAACCTCAATAAAACTGTTAAATTAATCATGAGGAGCAGGAGTTGCAAAGGCGTCTCTTCATTCTCATAGCTACTCCACGATGCACGTGGGCATCTCCATTTCTCTTTCCAGCCTCAGTCAAATTCTAACACAGGACAGTCCCTTTTCTCCCAGGGTTATTAATTCCCCTTTGTCACTGGGGATAGGATGTGGGTGGATGAGGATTGACTTCTTATTCAATGCTAGTTTATGTTCAAAGCAATAATCCTGGAATTTGAGTAGATGCAAGTAGATGAAGAGGGTGCTTCTTTGCTTTAATAGAAATGAAAGGAGACTTTTGTTACAAGGGGTGTATGGAAAGGGCAGGGGACAGTTTTTCTTACTGAACCAACACAACCATATTTTAATATATCTTAGAAATGGATCTCTGTTGCAAAAGGCTCATTTATGTATTTGTTTATACATTCGACATACATTCATCAAATCTCTTTTATGTGCCAGGAACCTTTCTTAACTCTGGGGATAGACCAATGAACAATATAGTCATTATTTCTGTCCTCCTAGAGTTCATAGCACAGCAGGTAAATTTACCCCTCTCTTTCCTTCTTTGGGAAAATCCTACCCCTTCTCTCATGTTCTGACCCCATTTGGAAGTGCCTTTTTCCATACAATCTCCCACATTGTTTTATCTACCTCACTTAAAACTTAAATCATGTCTGACTTGCACTGAAGTTGTATTTGTGCATTACAAATTACTAGAATTACTTTCTTTATAAGTCTATAAAATCCTCTTAGTAGATGCTATAAATAATTCATATCTTTGTGCCCAGCGTATCCATCATAATGTTTGCATATAGTAGACACTCAATAAAGCTCTGTAAAATGAATTGTTAATTTAAGTCATTAACCAAATACTATGGAGAACTTTTAGGTATCAGGTGCTGTTCTAGGACTTGGGAGTTTTAGTGGTGAACAAAACTCACAAGGTCTCTGCATCTAGGATATTGCCTCAGATTGGAGTCAATACATGGGTGAACAAAAAGATACAGTGAATATTGCAAAGGAATTGAACAGATAGTAATTCATTGGGGGTAAGGAGCAGTGAGTTTCTTTAACAAGGGTAGTCAGAGAAGATCTTTGTGAGGACATGATATTTGAACTTAGACATGAAAGGTGAAAAAAAGTCAGCCTTATGAATAGCTAGGTAAAAGAACATTCTGTGTAGAAGAGAGAGGAGGTAAAAAGGCCCAGAGGCAAGAAAGAATTTGGTATATTGGGGAAGAAAAAGAGATACCAGGCTCCTGTGGCTGGAGCCTAATGAGTAAGGAGGAGAGGAAAGGGACTGGGAGGTAGGCAGGGTCAGCTTATTAAGGGCCTTACAGGCCATGGTGAGGAGTTTGAATTTCATTCTAAGTGCAATGGATGAAGTGTGTTAGTGAAGTGCTATAGATGTGATTTTTGGTTTAATGAGATCATTTTAATTTATTTTTTTTTGCATGTACTGGGGAAACTAGAATTAAAACAGTGAGACCATGAATGAATAACTTTAATGTAATGTTGCCTGGGCTAGGAATCTGGAAACCTGGGTTTGGGCTGGAGAATGACCTTGGTTATTAGACACAGACATGAGTGTTTGCTCTCCTGTTTTTAAACCCAACTCATTGAACTTCCTGGCATCAAATGAAGTTCCTTGTTAATTTTAAGCATCCCCTTATGCACATCTGAATTTATATACATGTGTTACAACCAAGAATCATTGGGAAGGTCACCCCAAGTTCTGGGCATCTTGTGAGGCTGTAGTTGCATCATATTTTGGGGAAGCTTCTGCATCTTACTCCCTCCTTAGAAAATTGGATATGCTTCTTATCACCCCAGTCTAACTGTAGCTGCAGCTCCAATTACTGCCTTTTATTGGCTAAACTCTGCCGGCTTTGGCACTGCCTCTCATTAAGAGGAATCCATTTGAATCCCCGGCTCCTCATTAGAACACATATTTTATGTAGGCAACATCCTATCTGTGAATCTCAAGGAGGAGAAAAAGAGAACATTGAGCTGAAAGTCAAGAGAACTGCTTCTCTTCTCCACTTGGCTTTAAGTCAGTGTGTGACCTTAGGCAAATACCTTCTCCTGTCTGTGCCCCATTATACCTATTTGTAAAATAAGATGATCGAACTTGATGAGATCTGAGGTAAAACATTACTTCGCTGGTTCTCAAAAACGTGTGTCATAGGGACATAGATATTTGTGTCCAAGAAGCACAATGCACTCCCATCCAAATAAATCCCAATAGACCAACTCCAAGACACATACTAATCAGAATGTCAAATGCCAAAGACAAAGAGAGAATTCTGAGAGTAGCAAGAGAAAAGCAATGCACAGCATATAAGGGATACCCTATAAGAGTAAGTGCTGATTTCTTATCAGAAACCGTGGAAGCAAGAAGGCAGTGGTGTGATATATTTAAGATATTGCAAGAGAAAAACTGCCAGCCAAGAATCTTATATCTGACAAGATTATCTTTCAAAAATGAGGGAAAGATTAGAATATTCACAGATAAAGAGAAACTGAGAGTTTATAACAAAGAGACCGGCTCTACAGAAAATATTAAAGGGAGTGTTACAACTTGAAAAGAAAAGACAAGAGAGAAAGGTTTGGTAGAGAGTCTAGAAATGAAGATTGTATCAGTAACAGTAACTAAAAGTGATGACTGTATCAGTAACAGTAACTAAAAGTGTCAAAATAAAAATGACAGATAAAATGCAGAAATTAAAATGGATGAAATAAGAACTGCCTTTATAGTAATAACATTGAATGTTAATGGAATAAACTCCTCAATCAAAAGACACAAACTGGCATAATGGATAAGAAAATATGAGCCATCTATATGCTTTCTGCAAGAAATTCACCTTAGACCCAAGGATACCAATAGATTGAAAGTGAAAGGTTGGAAAAAAATATTCCACACATGCAGTAACCAAAAAAAAAGCTGGGGTAGATATACTTATATCAGATGATATAGACTTTAAAAGCAAAACTGTTATTAGAGACAAGGAAGGACATTACATATCAATAAAAGGGGCAATTCACCAGGAAGAAATAATCATAAATGTATATGAACCTAACCAGGATGCCCCAAGATACATGAGGCAAACACTGGCAAAACTGAAGGAGAAATAGACATCTTTACAATAATAGTTGGAGACTTCAATACACCACTCTCATCATTGGGTAGAACATCTGGGCAGAGGATCAATAAAGAAACAGCATGAATAACATGATAAATGGACTAAACCTAACAGACATATACAGAACATTGCACCCCAAAACAGCAGGATATACATACTTTTCAAGTGCTCATGGATCATTCTCCAGGATAGACCATATGTTGGGTCACAAAGCAGATCTCAATAAATTCAACAAAATTGAAATTATACAAAGCACTTCCTCTGATCATAATGGAATAAAGTTGGAAATCAACAAGCAGCAGAAAAGGGAAAATTCACATATATATGGAGATTAAACATCACACTCTTAAATAATCAATGGGTCAAAGAAGAAATTTCAAGAGAAATCAATAAATATCTTGAGACGAATGACAACAAGAATACAACATATCAGAACCTATGGGATGCAGTGAAGGCAGTGTTGAGAGGAAAATATATAGCCCTCAATGCTTATATTAAAAAAGCAGAAAGAGCTAAAATCAATTACCTAACAACATACCTGGAGGAACCAGAAAAAGAACAGCAAACTAATCCCAAAGCAAGTAAAAGGAATGAAATAACAAAAATCAGAGTGGAAATAAATGAAATTGAGAACAAAAGAAAACAATAAAGAGAATTAACAAAACCAAAAGTTGGTTCTTTGAGAAGATTAACAAAATTGACAAACCCTTAGCTAGACTGACTAAGAAAAAAAGAGTGAATATGCAAATAAATGAAATAAATACTGAAAACGGGAACATTACTACTGACCCCATAGAAATAAGAGAGATCATAAAAGGATACTATGAACAGCTTTATAACAAAAAACTAGACAATTTAGATGAAATGGAAAAATTCCTAGGAACGTGCAAACAACCTACACTGACCCCAGAAGAAATAGAAGACCTCAAAAAATCAACCACAAGTAAAGAGATTGAAACAGTCATCAAACACCTCTCCAAAATGAAAAGCCCAGGAGCAGACAGTTTCACAGGTGAATTCTACCAAGCTTTCAAAGAAGATTTAGTCCCAATCTTACTCAAGCTCTTCCAGAAAATTGAACAAAAACGAATCTTAAAAAACTCATTCTATGAAGCCAATATCACCCTAATACCAAATCCAGATAAAGATATTATGAAAAAAGAATATTACAGACCCATTTCTCCAATGAATACAGATGCAAAAATCCTCAATAAAATACTTGCTATTCGAATCCAACAACACATTAAAAGAATTGTCATGATCAAGTGAGTTTTATACCAGGCATGCAAGGGTGGTTCAACACAAGAAAATCAATCAGCATAATACACCACATTAATAAAAGAAGAAAAATCACATTATCTTATTGACTGATGCAGAAAAGACATTTGACAAAATATAGCATCCTCTCTTGATAAAAATAGTACAAAAGATAGGAATTGAAGGAAACTTTCTAAACATGATAAAGGCCATATATGAAAAACCCACAACTAACATTGTACACAATGGTGAAAGACTGAAAGCTTTCCCATTGAGATCAGGAACAAGACAAGGATGCCCACTGCTGTTCAATATAGTGCTAGAGGTTCTAGCTAGAGCAGTCAGGCAAGAAAAAGAAATAAAAGGCATCCAAATCAGAAAGGAAGAAGTAAAACTTTCACTATTCGCAGATGATATGATCTTATACCTAGAAAGCCCTGAAAAGTCTACAACAAAGCTGCTAGAGATAATAAATGATTTCAGTAGAGTATCAGGATATAAGATCAATAAGCAAGAATCATTGGTGTTTCCATACACTAGTAATGCACAATCTGAGGAGGAAGGCAGGAAAAAAATTCCATTTACAATAGCAACTAAAATAATCAAATATTTAGGAATAAACTTAACCAAGGATGTAAAGCACTTGTATTCAGAAAACTATAATGCATTACAAAAAGAAATTTTAAAAGACTTAAGTAATTGGAAGAACATTCCATGCTCATGGATTGGAAGACTAAATATCATTAAGATGTCAATTCTACCCAAACTGATATACAGATTCAACACAATCCCAATAAAATTTTCACCAGCATTTTTTAAACAATGGAAGACACAATTATCAAATTTATCTGGAAGGGTAAGAGGCTCCGAATAGCCAGAAACATCTTAAAAAGGAAAAGTGAAGTTGGAGGACTCTCACTTCCAGACTTTAAATGATATTACCTAGCTACTGTGGTTAAAAACAGCATAGTATTGGCATAAAGATAGACACATAGAACAATGGAACCAAACTAATGGTTCAGAAACAGACCCTCACATCTATGGCCAAGTGATTTTTGACAAGCCTGTCGAACAAACCAAGCTGGGACAGAACAGTCTATTCAACAAATGGTGCTGGGAGAACTGGATATCCATAGCCAAAAGAAAGAAAGAAGACCCTTATCTCACACGTTATAAAAAAATTAACTCAAAATGGATCAAAGACCTAAATATAAAAGCAAGTACCATAAAGTTCCTAGAAGAAAATGTAGGGAAACATCTTCAAAACCTGGTGGTAGGCAGTGGATTCTTAAACCTTACACTGAAAGCACAAGCAACGAAAGAAAATATGGATAAATAGGACCTCCTCAAACTTAAACATTTCTGTGAATCCAAGGACTTCATCAAGAAGGTGGAAAGGGACCCACTCAATGGGAGAAAATATTTGGAAACCATATGTCAGATAAGAGTTTGATTTCCATTCTATATAAAGTGATCATACAACTCAACAATAAAAGAGCAAGCAATCCAATTTAAAAATGGGCAAAAGATTTAAATAGACATTTCTCCAAAGAGGAAATACAAATGGCCAAAAGCACATGAAAAATTGTTTCATATCACTAGCTATTAGGGAAATGAAAATCAAAACAACAATAAGATATCATCTAACACCACATAGAATGGCCATTATTTAAAAAAAACAGACAATGATAAGTGCTGGAGAGGATGTAGAGAAACAGGAACACTCCTCTTCACTGTTGGTGGGATTGTAAAATGGTACAGCCTCTGTGGAAGATAGTTTGGTGGTACCCCAGGAAGGTAAATATAGAACTGCCATATGCAGCAATTCCTCTACTAGGAATATATCCAGAAGAACTAAAAACTATGACATGAACAGACATCTGCACACCAATGTTCATAGTGGCATTATTCACAATTGCCAAAAGATGGAAACAACCCAAGTGTCCATCAACCA
>PVKH010041191.1:0-10974 GCA_004027955.1 Chaetophractus vellerosus
CGCAGTTCGCAGGCGGCAGCTCCGCTTTTCACGGGTGACTTTGCCATGCCCGTGGGGGCTCCGCCCTGCCCGTGGTGGCTTTTTGCCTTGCCCACGGCGGCTCTGCCCCACCCACGGTGGCTTGCCTTTCTCAAGGCGGTCTGCCCGCTCGGAGAGGTCCCCGGGAACCGAACCCGGGGCCTCCCATGTGGTACACCGGCGAGCTCTTTATCCACTGAGCTATCTAGCCGGGCCTAGACTGATTTCTTGATACTTTATTTTTGTTGTTGCTCTTGCTGTTGTGAATGAGGGTACTTTTTTTTTTTTTCAGGTACCAGGGGCTGGGGATTGAACCTGGGACTTTATGTGTGGGAAGCCGGTATTCAACCACTGAGCCACATTGGCTTCCCTGTTTTTTACATTTGTTTTGCTTGTTGTTTGTTTTTGTTTTTTTCAGGAGGCACTCAGAACTGAACCTGGGACCTCCCATGTGGGAGGCAGACACTCAACTGCTTGAGCCACATCTGCTCCCCTATTTTTGTTTTTTAATTGCAGTTTCTAATTTCTTTTTTTGCTGGTGTGTAGAACTGCAATTGACTCATATATTGATCTTATGCTTAGCAAATGTGCGAAACTCTCTTATTAATTTTCATAAATAGTAGAACATAATATTATCTGCAACTAATGACAGTTTAAAGTTTGATTTTTTTTTTTTGAATCCTTATTCCTTTTCTTACTCTTATCTTAGTGCACAAGCTGGGATTCCAATACAGTGAGGAGTAGAAGTGGGCAAGGTGTATAACATTTTATTATTCCTGGTTTTGAAGAGCATGTGCCTAATGCTTCACAACTGAGAATAAGTCTGAAGATATCCTTTATCATGTCAAAGATGTGCCTTTTTCTTTCTAGTTTATAAAGGTTTTCTTTTCCTCTCATGAATGCTTTAAAAAATTTATCAAATGCTTTTCCTATTATCAATTCAGATCACAACAAAGTTTTTCTCCTTAAACTACTAATGTGTCTTACTTGTTTTAGCTGCTAAAACAAATAACATATAATAGGTTGGCTTAAACAAAGGAGATTTATTGGTTCACCATTTTGAGTCTAAGAGAAGTCCAAAATTGAGGCGTAAGGTGATGCTTTCTCCCTGGAGACTGTGGCATTCTGAGGCTGGCTGCCAGTGATCCTTGGTGCTTGGCTTTTCAGTCATGGCAATACACGTGGTAATATCATCTCCATTCTCTTCTGGCTTCTGTTGATGTCCGGCTTCTTGCTCCTTCTGTGGCTTTCTCTCTTTTGTGCCCAATTTCCAATTTAAAGTTATCGCACTAACTACTGGAAGGACTAAAAAGAAAATGCTTCAAAAGTTTTCTCTCAGGAAGAGAACAGGCTGAGGTGGCTAGAGAAAAAGGAAAACTGACTTCTCGTTTATTTCTCTCATACCACTTAAAATTTTATTACCAGGAGAGGGTATTATTTTTATAAATTAAAACACACAGGTGAGGAGAAGATGTAGCTCAAGTGGTTGAACATCTGCTTCCCATGTATGAGGCCCTGGGTTCAATCCCCGGTACTTCCTAAAAACAAAACAAAAACAAACAAAAAAACAAACAAAAAACAGGCAAAAATTAACATGCAATTCAAAATTAAGATCACAAATCCCTACATTGACTTGATGAGCTGTAAGATCTCTCCAGCTCTAATCTTCACTGATTCAGTGACCTAGGCCCTCTCTAAGGCTCTGAGAGAAAGCTTACACATCTGACTTTAGAAACTGCCAACACCACCTTTTCTAGAAGTACATGTCAGTGCTTCTGACCTCAACTTTGTAAGTGGAGGAACCCTATAAGAGTATGGCTGCTGTCTTCAGTGGATTTACAGGAAGATAGAATCTGCTTTGGAAATAATCCACAGGACAGTATTTTCACTAAGGACAGCTTTGGAAGAGAATATTTTTATTATACGATTTATATTACACTTTTCCATAAAGTATCCCATTAGATTTTCACGGTAATGCAAAAACAATGCAAGGAGTGCACTTATCACTAGTCCCATTTAATGGAGTGGGAAACTGAGGCACAGAGATGGAAGTTACCAGCCTAAGAACCCTCAGCTATTAAATGAAAGTAATCAGAGCTCAATCATGTCTACTGAACCCCATGGCTGGTCTCTCCATCAAACTGGCTGCCTCTAGTATCTTAAAAAACCCGATAATCCAACCTTACACAAATTCTTCAGGAGTATAGGGAAAAAAACCACTTCCTCAATTTATTTTATTTTATAAGTTATTACAAGCTTGATATAAAATATCAGGCAAGTATAGTATTAAAAAGGAAATTTGCAGGTTAATCTCATTTGTGAACATGGATGCAAAAATCCTGAACAAAATATTAGCAAGCTGAATCTAGAAATTTATAAAATAGTTAAAAACATCGTGACCACTTTTGGTTTATTCGAGGAATCAAAGCTTGGTACAATATTAGAACATATATTAAATGCAATTTATCTCATTATGTTGGGGATTGAATCATGTCCCCCACAGAAGCATGTTCAGTTCCCAAATAGGACCTTCGAAGATGTTACTAGTTAAGATGTGCCCAACTGAAGGAGGGTGGGCCTTATTCCACTATGGCTGAAGTCCATATAAGTCAAGGAAATGAGACTTGGAAGAAGAAGCCACAGGGAGCAGCAGCCAGAGGCTGGAAGTCAACGGAACCTGGAAGAGAAAGGAGATTGGCGTGTGGCGGGAAAGCTAAGGAACCCTAAGATTGCCGGCCAGTCAGAACCAGTCAGAAGATACTGACCCCAGAAGAAATCAAGCCTTTCGGCCTCTGAAACCATGAGCCAATGAATTCCCGTTGTTAAGCCAACCCATTGTGTGGTAATTGTCTTAGCAGCCAGGATACTAAAGCACACCTATCATTTGCACCGGTTACATTTTAGTACCTAGGTTTATAACACATATTTTGTTCTCAAACCATATATCCTTTATGTTTTGCCTAGAGGTTGATTCTAAAAACTGAGAATCAATATCCAGAGTTTATAATTTTATGATTATATTAATATTTGTTCGATGATGAAAAGTATAAAGTAATAGCTAGAGAAGAAACGACATCCTCTGTTACTAACCCCAGGTACTTGCAGAAGAAGAAAATTCTCAAATTCTGGAATGCAGAGCAAGCGGTTTGCAAGAGAAGGGAAAAGGGAAAGCTTATTGCAACTACTTACTTTGATCACTTATGCTTCCATCTTACAACTAACATACCTAACTTTTAAATTGTATCATTTCTTGCAGAGAACCCATTTTCTTTTTGAAGACACTTTCTTTTTTTTTGGTTCTAAGTTGGACCTATTGCTTTCTAGGCCTGCTGCATAGCTGTCATCTTGGGATTTCTTTTCGTTCTTACCTGGGTTGACTACTGTTTCTTGCATACCATGTCTTCCACTTTTTGGCATTCCTTCTTGTTTTGCTATGGTACATGTTTGGGTAATGCTTTCAGGAAAGATCTCTATGTGATAAATATCTGAGTCCTTTCCTATATATTAATGTCTAGATTTTATTCTTATTTTTGATTGCTAACTCATGAAGATATCAAAGTTTATGTTTAAAACACATTTTCTTCAATATTTTAAAGGCAATAGTCCATTGCCTTATGGCACAAATGATGCTAATACAAAGTATGATTCTTGTTCCTTTGTAAGTATTTTAGTTTCCTGAGCTATTCAAGCAAATACCATGAAATGGGTTGGGTTTAACAATGGGAATTTATTTGCTCATGGTTTGAGGCTGGGAAAAGGCACAAATCAAGGCATAGTTGAGGCTATCCTTTGTTCCTGAAGACTATACTTATCTGGGGCTAGCTGCTGGAGATCCTTTGTCATTAGCTTATCACATGGCAAGGCACATGGTGGCATCTTCTGGTCTCTCTCTTCCCTTCTGGTTTTCATTGATTTCAACTTCTTACTTCTATGGCTTTTTTTCCCCCTCTCACTCTGTTTTCATTTTGTTTATAAAAGGATTTCAGTAGAAGGACTAAGTCCCTTTCTGAATTCGCTGGGTCATACCTTAACTAAAATAGCCTCATCAGAAGGTCCTACTTATAATCAATTTACACCCAAGGAATGGATTGAGTTTAAGAATATATTTTTATGGGTTACATATAGCTTCAAACCACTACAGTAAGCAACCTATTCTTTCTTTCTAAAAACTTTATTTTTGGCATTCTAAAATTTCATGATGATGGCTGTAGGGGTGTGTGTGCTTGTGACTTAATTCATCCTTCTCATGTCTGGAGACTTTCATCTTTCTTTGGCTCTGGGAAATTTTTGTCAATTACTTATTTAATGTTCCTTTCTTGCATGTCCTCTGTTCTCTTTTTCTTAAACATCTACTAGGTGGATATTGAGTTTTCTGAATTGTTCCTCTTATGTCTCAACTTTATATATATATTTCTAAATCTATGCATTTTTAATTATAATCTTAGAGGTCAATGTTTTCCTTCTAGCCCTCCTGTTGAATTTCTCATTCTTTCAATTCTGTTTTTAAATTTTACTAGTTTTTTCTTGTTATCTGATTTATTGCGAACACCCTGTGTTTCTTTCTTTTTTTTTTTAATGTATAAAAGGTTACTCTTCTCTGAGATGCTAATGAGAAAGTTTTGAAGATCTCTTCCATTTCTTATATTTCCTCTAGGGTATTTGGCTTTTGTTCCTCTCATTCCTTCTCTCTTGGGATATCTTTCTTCTTATTAATTATTAATTGATTAAAATATTATTTCTTTAGTTCTTACTCTGAGTCAGACATTGAGCCAGTCACACAGAGTTCCTAGTCTCATGGAGCTTATATGGAAGTCACAACAATCATGTAAATAAGTGGATAAACAAAACAAGACTTTCAGTTTGTAGGAAGCATCAGGAAGTAAATAAAGGGGGTGGTGTGAGCGTGAGTGATGGGGTAGGGGTTCTTTAGAGGGGGTGGCCAGGAAGGCCTTTTTTAGAATGTGGCATTGGATCTGACACCTGAGAGACAAGGAGGAGCCAACAATTGACAATGACATCCTTGGGAGGTGGGGGAAGGGGACAGCGACCCAGGCATGGACCAGCAAGCAGGTGGGGGTGAGTTTGCTGTATTTGAGGGGCAGGGAAAGAAGACCTGTGTGGTGGAAGCATCCTGAACATACATGGGGGCTTTGAGGGAGAACATCAGAGAGGAAGGCTGGGGCAGATTATATAGCACCTGTGGGTAGGCCCTGGTGTCTTTGATTTTAATTGCAGCAGGAAACCATAGGAGTGGTTTAAGAGGCATCTGATTGGTTTTTAAAGATCAGCTCTAAAACAGCTTGGCAGTTCCTCAAAACATTAAAACATAAAATTATCACATGGCCTGAAAATTCCACTCTTAGGTATATACGCCAAAGAATTGAAAGCAGGAACTCAGACAGTTATTGTACAGCAATGTTCACAGCAGCATTATTCACAATAGCTAAAAGGTGGAAAAACCCCAAATGTCCATTAGCAGATGAATGGATTAACAAAAGGCATGCCCATACAACGGGATATTATTCAGCTGTAAAAGGCATGAAGTTCTGATATACGCCACAACACAAATGGACCTTGAAACCATTATGCTGAGGGAAATACGCCAGACACAAAAGAACAAATATTGCATGTTTCCACTTATATGAAATGTCCAGAATAAGCAAATTCAGATAGAAAGTAGGTTAGAGGTTGCCAGGGACTGGGGGAAGGGGGAATAAGGAATTATTACTTTTTATTTTGGGTGAGGAACAAGTTTAGTAATGGAAGGGGGTCATGGTAGCACAACACTGTAAAAATAATTAATGCCACTGAATTATACACTTATTTAAAAATGGTGGAAATGGCAAATTTTATGTTATATATAAGTTACCACAATTAAAAAATAAGATCAGCTCTGCTGAGCGGAAAATGAACAGAGATAGGTAAGATTGAAAACAGGGAATCCAGTTAGGAGGCAGGTGCAGTGGTCTCGGCTAGTGAGTTAGTTGTAGCAGAGAGGATGTTACAGGATGGAAACTAGGAGAACATTGGTCAGAAAGCCAGGAAGTGGTCTAAGAAGGAGATAATGTCAACTGCTGCTGTTAGGTCATGGAAGATTGAGACGGAGCAGTGAACATCGTGCTTGGCAAGTGAAGGTCCTTGGCGACTTGACAAGAGCAATCTCAGGAGGGTGTGGAAAAGAGAAACTCAGATGGAGCTAAGGATTTGGCCTGTGTCTGGACATAGTAACTGCAGAGCAAGTGTGATGGTTAATTTCATGTGTCAATGAAATGACTAAGTTAGGTTGTACACTTGCTGGTCCAACATTGGACTAGATGCTGCCATGAAGGTATTTTTTAGGTGGGATTAGCATCTAAAATCAGTTGACTTTAATTCATGACCCTCAATGACCTGGGTGGGCCTCATCCAATCAGTTGGACATCTTAAGAGAGAGAGAACTGAGGGTTCTAGGGATCAGAAGGTATTCTGCCTCAAGACAACACCCTCCACTTCTCCTGGGTTTCCAGCCTCCTGGGCCTTTCCTAAAGATTTGGTCTCGAAACTTCAACACCACTCTTACCAGAATTTTCAGCCTCTGGCCTGCCCTATGATATAGGAGTTTGCCAGTTCCCACAATCATGTGAGTCAATTCCTTATCACAAATCTCTTTATATATTCATTGCATTGTGTCATGGTTAATTTTGTGTGCCAACTTGGCTAGGTTTTGTTGTAGAGTTGTTTGGTCAAGCACACACATATATCCTGTTGATTCTCTTCCTCTGGAGAACCCTAATACAGTAAGTTATTGGGATGGGGGGTTTCTCACTTTCTATTGGTAACTTGGAAATGAAAATTCCTTGAATATTTATTCCTAACTCAAAACACTTTGCAGAACTGTCCATATTTCTTCCTAAGCCCTTCCCTTTTTAATACATTTTTTCCCTGTTGTTATGATTATAGCAGAAGGCATCTCCAGGTAGGAACAAATGGTTTTTAAACTCGCTCTTTACCTCCATGTAATATCTGATTATCTATGACCAGAAAGTGCTTTTGAATTCCATTTCAGTAAGGTGGGTATATATGGGGATTGGGACTTTTTTCAGGCTACTGGTGCTGAGGCCAGGTGGGGGGTGGGTGGTGAGGCTAGAGCAGGAGCTAGAAAATTGTCAGGAGATGGTTGAAGTTATGGAAGCCATGAAATGCTGTTTGGGTGCGTGCAATATTTGAAACCAAGACATTAAGCCATGAGCCTGAGGATTTTCCTTTAAAACCTTAAAGAACAAACACACATGGGTTCATTTCCAAAAAGTACCTAACAACCACATAGTTGCTTTTCTCAAATTCCAAACTCTTTAAGGGTAGGAACCAGATGTGGTTGGTGAAGGAGTGCAATGAGTTATCAAAGTGGCTGACACTTGCCAGCCAATCTAAATGTTTTATCACATTTAATCCTCATAATAGCACTGGGTTGTGGATTAATTCCTACTTTTACAAATGAGGAAATTGAGGCTTAGAGAGTAACTGGCTAAGGTCACACTGCTAGGGAGTGATCTACCTGGTAGTGCAACACACCTCTGATTCCAAAGCCCTTGGTCATCCATTCCTATTTCTTTCTTTTTCTTTACTTTTTCTAATTTTGCTTTTTGTTAATGCTATATATATATATATATATATATATATAGAATGCACAGGTCAAAATAATTTTATCTGACTAATTAGAAAACCTAACAACTCCCTGTCCAACTCAAGAAGTATCTACTTGTACCTTTCGCTTGGTTCTTTTGACATTCACTTCCATATTTGTATGGAACATATTTCTTGGTATTGTTTTTTAACTTGGACAATAAATGTCTGTTTCACAGTGGGATATAAGAATTTTTTTCTCTTTTATCCACCTGCCCCCCAGCATATAATTCGTCTTCTCTAGTCTCCCTATATAGTTGAATGGTAACTTGGGTTGGCTCATTATGACTTTACATGCTGAGTCATGCCACCCACAATGACTACTTCTCCTTTCTGTTACAATTTTTTGGTTTCCCAGAGCTGATCATTGCCTTGTTTCGTTTGCTTAGTTTTCTGTATGCTTGTTACTAATTCAGTGCCGGTTCATCCAGGTGGGCATATCTCTCAATATATTCAGTTTCATCTTCTTCAAGAAATCTCTTCCAGATCTTCTGATCTGCTTCAAACTGGACAGCTTGATCTTTGTATCAGTGATACATCTGCCATTCTAGATATAGCCTTCACCCAGCATCCTGGGCAATTCCTTCACCTCTCTTCTTGTAGTTCTGAAAGTCCTTCTTTCTCTTCTCTCATTTAACCGAGTCTTCAAAGTTTGGCTGAGTATAAAATTCTAGGTTCTAAAACATTTTACTTCAGCAATTTAGAGGCTTTGCTCCATTATCTTCTAGTTTGCTCATGAAACTTCCTTGTTGCTCTTCTCTCTGGAATATATATTTTTTAAGATTTATTTACACTCCCCCCCCGCCCCTGGCTGTTGTTTTGCTCTCGCTGTCTGCTCTGTGTCCATTTGCTGTGTGTTCTTCTGTGTCTATGTCTGCTTGTCTTCTCTTTAGGGAGCACCGGGAACCAATCCTGGGACCTTCCAGAGTGGGAGAGAGATGCTTAATCTCTTGTGCCACCTCTCTCTGGAATATTTATCTTGTATTGGGAGCTATCTTATTTTAATTTCTGAGAATTATTTACATCTTCTTTTTCCATAGATTAAAAAAAATGCAATGTTGTCTTTTATCTCTTTAAGGATATAAATAATGGTTTTGGGGGGATGTTTTTTCCTTCTTGACTGGTTTGTTTTCCCTCTCTGCTTTTTCCAGTTTGTTTTGGTCCCAGCTTTTCATATTACGATTTTAACACCCTGTGATGATGCTAGCACTTTCTTGATCTTACAAAAAGGTGCTCATGGAAGTATTTTGTCCAATTGCATCATGACAGCCTCCTGATTGACTGCAATTTTACAATACCATCAATTTGTAAAGTGTATCTGCATTTCAGAGATGTTCATTTAGAGAAGTTGAACATTTGTTTCCTAGAATCAGTGAAAACAGGTTAAATACTTTCTTTAACTATCTGGAGATCTTTACCATTCTGCTCATAGTTTTAGAGTGGTGCACCAAAGATCTGCTTGAAGCCCTCTCTGTGTGGTGGTGGCAGAGGGCTTTATTGACAGTGGACTTAATGGAAGATGATTGGGCTTGGCTGTTATAAGGAAGCCTTCTGATAATGATTTTCCCTTAGGCTGGTTGGATTCCCCAGGGAAGAACTTTTGAATCTTCTGCCTGAAGAATGTAAGCCTGACTCTGGGAGTCAAGAGGGGGCAGAAGGCTGGGGAACCCAATATTCAGCTAGGCCCTCTCTTTAGTAGAATACTCTACCTTCACTTATGTCCAGTATCCCTAGCCTAGAGATGCTCAGTTATACACCTCCAGCAGGAAGAGAACCAGGCTTCTGTTCTTTGGAGTTGGAAAGGAGAGCTGGGGATCTAATTTCGTCTTGAAGAGACTTTTAACCAAACCTTCTGATTTCAGTCCTATATTTTCCTCCACTTCCAGAGGAACGTGATGCTGCCTTTTGAAGGTCTGTGATGTGAATCAGGTTGCACGTTGATTCAGGTTTGCTAAATCAGTTACTTCTCCTCCTTTACTTTCATCCTTCCAGAACATTTTTTTCCCATTCTCTTTGTTCTAATGGGTTTGTGCCTTAAAAATGACTCTCCTGTGACTGTAGTTTGGTTTTGGGAGAAAATGGAAGGAAATATTAATGTTCAATCTGTCATCTTTAGCTGGAATTCCTCCTTTATTTATTATTTTTTTTAATCTTTAAGGGATATAAGGTCAATTGAGACACTTGGGAAACAATGAACAGGAAAGAGTGGAAAAATAACCCATAATCCCATCACCAGAGATGTAGATGACCATAGCTGATATCTTTGTGCGTGTATCAGCTGCTTCTTTGTGATAAATTCAGTTTTGGAAATGGCGAGTAATTTAACCAGCACCTTTTAAAGGTTTTTGATTTAAATTGCCAAGCTGACCTATGGAAAAGTTGTCCCCACAAACAATTTGATGAGAAGTTTAGAGCACACACACACACACACACACACACACATTTTATATTGTCATCAACAGTGGGTGATATTCTTTTCAAGATTTTGCCAGTCTTATAGGCAAAAAAACTGGTATATTCTTGGTGTTTTTAATTTGCCTTTCTTAATTCGTAGTGACTTTAAGTCCCATAATACATATAGTTCTATAAAATCCAGTGTGTACTGTCAATATGTATTTTTTCCTTTGTGAATTACCTTTTTCATTTCCTTTGCCTGTTTTCAATTAGTACTTTCATCTTATTGATTCATAAGAACTCCATATGTTAAAGCTATTGATTCAATACTTCAACATATTTCCCCCTTTTGCCTTTTAACTTTTTAAGGATCTTTTTCATTTTGTGCTGTCAAGCAATCGATCCTTCCTTTTATATCTATGACTTTTGTTTTAGGTTGCTAAGCTGCTCAAGCAGATATCCTGAAATGCGTTGGCTTTTACAACAGAAATTTCTTAGCTTATGAGCTTACTGTTCTGAGGCCGTGAAAATGTCCAAATCAAGGCATCATCAAGACGATACTTTCTTCCTGAAGACCAGCTGCCGGTGATTCTGGACTCCTCTGGCACATGACAAGGCACATGGCAGTGTCGGCTGGTCTCTCCCTTCTCTTCCAGGTTTCCTTGCTTCCACCTTCTTGCTTCCATCGCTTCCTCTCTCTTTATCTGAATCACATTCTCTTATAAAGGACTCCAGGTAAGAGGATCAAGACCCACCCAGAATGTGGTGGGTCTCATCTTAACCTAAGATCCTACTCACCAAAAGATCCTACTTACACTGGGTCCACACCCACAGGAATGGATTAACTTCAAAAACATACTTTTCTGGGGTCCATTCATCTCCAAACCATCACATCTTTGT
>PVKH010041192.1:0-10974 GCA_004027955.1 Chaetophractus vellerosus
TGGTGGAGGCAGAAATTAAAAAGAGTAGACTTTAGAGATAAATTACTTAATCTAACCTAGCATATGATTGGTTATAGGGGATTAAAGATAAGGAGCCAACATTTCTCCTGCCTTTTATAAAACAGAGCAAAGAAAAATTGTGATTCCATAAACAAATTCATAGGATTTGGGGAAAGAAAGCAGTAAGAGGTGGAAGAGGAATCAGAGAATACTGCTGAATTTCATGTAAGACCAGTCAGAGTATGTAAAGTTCTTGCTTGGAGCTGCTTCTACCTTCCCAGTTAAGTCATTCAACAAAATTCAACATACATTCATTATAAAATAAAAACTCTCGATAAATTAAAATTAGATGGAAACATCCTCAAACTGGTAAAGGATATATATATAAAATAAAAAAACTACAGCTAGCAATATACTTAAGAGTGAAAGAATGAATGCTTTTCCTATAAGATCATGAACAAGCTGGTTTGACCACTCTTACCATTACCAATGTAATGGTAATGCCAGTATAATGCCTTCTACTTGGCATTATATTGATAGTACTAGCCCATTCAATCAGGCAACAAAAATAAATTAAAGTCATACAGATTGGAAAGGAAGAAGTAAAACAGTCTTCATTCACATACAACATAATCCTCTCTGTAGGAAATCCTAGAAAAAAACTATGAAAATTTATTTGAACAGATAAATGAATTTAGAAAAGTCACTGGATACAGGATCAAGATTTTAAAAATTCTATTTCTATATAATAGCAATGAACACTCTGAAAATTCAATGAAGAAAACAATTTTACTCATAGCATTGAAAAGAATAAAATACTTTTGAAAAAAAATTTAACCAAAGGCAAGACTTGAACACTGTAAACTACAAAACATTACCAAGGAAAAAGAAAGAAGACAGAGAGACATCCCAAATTCATAGATTGAAATACACAATAATCAATATTGTTACGATAGTAATGCTTCAAAAATTAGTCTACAGATTCAATATAAAAGACCTAGAAGAGTCAAAACAATTTTTAAAAAGAAATACAGCATAGGAGGACTTTCACAACTCAATTTCAAAACTTACTATAAAGCTTCAGTAATAAAAACAGTATTGTATTTGCATAAGGATAGACACAGAAGTCAATAGAATGGACGAGAAAGTCCAGAAATAAACCCTTAAATGAATGGTCAATAAATTTTTAATACAGGTGCCAAGTCAATTCAATAATGAAAGAATAATGATTTCAACAAACAGTGCTAGGACAATTGAATAATCATGCAAAAAAAAATTTAGACTCTTACCTCACAACACACATAAAAATTAAATAAGAAATATTATACACCTAAATGTGAGAGCTAAAATTATAAAACTTTCAGAAGAAAACATAAGAGAAAAGTCATCGTGATCTTAGATAAGCAGGAATTTCTTAGCTATGACATGCAAAGCACACAGCATAAAAGAAAAAAATTGATAAATCAGACTGCATAAAAATTGAAAACTTTTGCTCTTCAGAAGACACTATTAAAAAATAAAAGCATATATCTGATTAAGGAATCAATGTGAAATATATATGGAACTCTTACAACTCAATAATAAGAAAACATACAACCCAATTAAACATGGCACAAATTTTCACCAAAGAATATATACAAAGGCTAATAAACACAAAAAGATGAAAATCCCATAGAATCTATAAGAAAGCTAATAGAACTGTTACAGTTTGATGTAATTATGAATTCCAAAAATCCATATTGAATCATGCTTGTAAACTGATCTGTTCATCTAGGCATGATTGGGTTATGATTAGGGCATTGACTGGGCCACGTCAGTAGGCATTGAGTCCCGCCCCTCGGTGGGTGTTGTCTCAAGTATAAAAGGCAAGGCCAAAGACAGAGGGAGCAGATTTGAGAAGCAGATTTTTAAGAAGCAGTTCTGATATTGGAGAGGATGCCCCAGGAAGAAAGAAGTGAGCCATTCGCCTGATAGTCTACAGCTGGCTCTGGAGGAACCAGAAACGCTAAGCCCAGAGAGAAATATAGCCCCAGGAAGAGAGGAACCCAAAAAGCCTGAACCCTGGCAAACGTCGGCAGCTGTCTTGCTCCAACACGTTGCAGTAGACTTTGGTGAGGGAAGAAACGTATGCTTTGTGGCCTGGTAACTGTAAGCTTCTACCCCAAATAAATATCCTTTATAAAAACTAACCAATTATTGGTATATTGCAAAGGCACCCCTTTGGCTGACTAATACAAGAACTAATAAGCAAATTCAGCAAAGTTGCAGGGTACAAGAGCAACACACAAAAAATAGCTGTGTTTCTATATACAAGTAATTAACGATCTGAACAGGAAATTCAGAAAGCAATTCATTTATAATAGTATCTAAAAACAATAAAATACTTAGGAATAAATGGGAAATGAAAGACTTGTACACTAAAAACCTCAAAACTGTTGAAAAAATTAAAGAAGATCTATAAAATGGAAAGAGATTCCATAATCATGGTTTGAATGACTTAATATTTTTAAGATGTCAATGTTATTCCATGCAATCTCTATCAAAATTCCTGCAACAATTTTTTTTGCAGAAATGAAAAAGCTGATACTCAAATTCATGTGGAATGGCAAGGGGCCCTGAATAGTCAAAACAACCTTGAAAAAGTAGGACAAAGTTGGAAGACTCACACTTCCTGATTTCAAAACTTAGTACAATGCCCCAGGAATTAAAACAGTGGGTACTGGCTTAAGGATAGACACATAGACAAATGTAATAGAATTGAAAGTCCAGAAATAAACCACACATCTAAAGCTGGTTGATTTTTGACAAGGGTACAAAGTCCATTCAATGGGGAAAAAATAGTCCCTTCAACAAATGGTTTTGAGACAACTGAAAATCCATATACAAAAGAATGAGTTACATCTCACCATATAAAAAAATTCAACGACCCCAACTATATGCTGTTTATAAGAGACTCACCTTAATCAAAGACATAAGTACCTTGAACGTGAAAGGATGTGAAAAGTGTACCATGCTAGTCGTTACCAAAAGAGAGCTGGGGTAGCTATATTAATATCAGATAAAATAGACTTTAAGTAAGAGACTGTTATGAAGGACAAAGAAAGTCATTATATACTGATAAAGGGGTCAATTCAATAAGAAGACATAGCAATTATAAATGTAGATGCACCTAACAGCAGAGCCTCAAAATATATGGAATAATAATTGACAGATTTGAAGGGAGAAACAGATGGTTCTACATTAATAGTAGGATACTTCAGTATGCCCCTTTCAATAATGGATACAACATATAAACAAAATATCAATAAGTGATTAGAAGATTTGAACAATACTCTAAACCAACTAGGCCTAATAGACATATATAGAACACTTTATGCACCAGTAGCAGAATACACATTCTTCTCTAGTGTACATGATCATTCTCCAGGATAGACCATATGTGACATCACAGAAAACCTCATTAAATTTAAAAAATATTGAAATAATAATGTGTATTTTCTCTAACCAGAATGGGAGGAAGCTAAAAGTCAACAGAGGGAAAGATGGAAAATTCACAAATATGTGGAAATTAAGTAACATTCCCTTAAACAACAAATGGGTCCAAGAAGAAATCACAAAGGAAATTAGGAAATATTTCAAGGTGAATGAAAATGAAAATTCAATATACCAAAACTTTTGGGATACAGCAAAAGCAGTGCTGATGGGGGGATTTATAACTCTAAAAGCCTACATTAAAAAAGAAGATCTCAACTCAGAGACCTAACCTTGAAACTGGAAGAACTAGTAAAAGAAGAGAAAATGAAACCCAAAGCTAGCAGAAGGAAGGAAATAATAAAGATTAGAGTAGAGATAAATAGGGGGCCGACTGTATAGCCCAGTGGATAGGGCACCGGTACACCACATGGGAGGCCCCGGGTTCGGTTCCTGGGGACCTCTCCAAGCGGGCAGACTGCCTGAAAAGGCAAAGCTGCCGTGGGCGGGGCAGAACCACCGTGGGCAGGGCAAAAAGCCGCCACGGGCAGGGTAAGCCGCCTGCGAACAGGGCAAAGCCACCTGTGAACGGAGCAAAAAGCCACCCGGGAATGGAAGCAGACCCGCCCGCAAGCGGGACAGAGCCGCCTGCACGGTGACCTGGCTCGGCGTGTCGCCGCAGTGGGGGGAGACAGAGCAGACACAGAAGAACGCAGAGAAATGAACACAGCAAGAGCAAGCAGAAAGGGGGGGATATGTAACCAAAAAAAAAAAAAAAAGAGCAGAGATAAATAAAATAGAGAATTAAATAAAAACAACAGAGTATCAACAAAAATGAAAGTTGGTTCTTTGAAAAGATCAACAAAATTGACAAACCATCAAACCACTAGCTAGACTGACAAAGAAAGAGTGAAGACTCCAACAACTAAAATCAGAAAAGAAAAGGGCAATCTTACTACTGACCTCACTGAAAGAAAAAGGACTATCAGAGTATATAATGAACAACTGTATGCCAAGGAATTAGATAACTTAGATGAAATGAACAAAATCCTAGGCAGACACAAACTATATACACTGACTCAAGAAAAATAGAAGATCTCAACAAAACAATTGCTAGTAATGATTAGTCAAAAATCTCCCAACAAAGTAAAGCACAGGACCACATGGCTTCACAGGGAAACTTTACCAAACCTTCCAAGAAGAATTAATACCAATCCCACTCAAACTCTTCCAAAAAATTTATGAGGAGAGAATACTCCCTAACTCATTCTATGAGGCCAACCTCACACTCATACCAAAGCCAGATAAAGATACCACAATAAAAGAAAATTACATGCCAATATCCTGTATTAATATAGATGCCAAAGTCCTCAACAAAATATTTATGAGCAAACTGAATCCAACAGCATATTAAAATAATTATATGCCATCATCAAGTGGGATTTATCCCCAGTGTTCCAGGGTTCAACATAAGAAAATCAAATAAGATGGAGGCTACAAGATGGCAGGATAAGCAGTACTTTGGCAGGGTTAAGGGAATTTTTCTGTAAACAGCTCTAAGAGCAGTACAGCCAAAAATGGTGGCTTTCTTCCTACCACTATGGAGTGGGTACAGTTTTCAAATCTATACATTGATGTTTGCAATGATTTCCCTAAGCCTATGATAACAATTTCTGTTGAACCAGGCATACTATATAAGCACCAGTCAGTTTTAGTGAAAGGCCATGATAAAACTGTTTTGGACAGCTATGAATGTTTTGCTGTACTTGCTGCTAAGGAACTTGATATCTCTATTAAAGTGCATGAACTTCCAAGGAAAGAGCAATTTACTCTTCTCAAATTAGTGCATATTTTCAAGAGCACAGAGTCCAGTATGAAATGAGGAGAGTCCAGTATGAAATGAGGACACTTTACAGATGTTTAGAGTTAGACCATCTAATTGGAAGTAAAGCAGATGCCTTTTTGGAATGTATTCAGTGAAACTTACCTGAAGGAGTTGCCATGGAAGTTACAAAGACAAAGTTAGAACAGTTACCAGAACACATCAAGGATCCAATCTGGGAAAGGATACCAGAAGAAAAAGAAGAAAGCAAGTCATAAAGGCTCAAAGAGGCCATTTGTACCTTGAGTTTGAAATGAGGGTGGACCAGATGTGCTGTTTTAAATGGAGATTGTTTCCAGATGAGACAATTTTGAGTCCACCTAACTACTCTGTTGAGTCCACATGCTCTAATCAGTGGAGAGCAGGGAATGTAACTTTAATGATAGACTAGACCACAGAGAAATAATTTTAGCTATTCTTTTACACATGTCTTTGTTTCAAATCTGATTTTAACCAATATGAACAAGCCATTTGATTACTATGAGCCTAAAAAAAGAATAAAATTTATATTTGTTAGACAAAAAAAGAAAATCAGTTCATATAATACAGCACATTAATATAATAAAGGAGAAAAAGCACATGATCATCTCAATTGATGCAGGAAAGACATTTGACAAAATCCAAAATGTGTTCTTGATCTAAACACTTAGAAAGTTAAGAATAGGAGGAAACGTCCCCAACATGATAAAGGACATGTATGGAAAAACTCACTGCTAACATTATACTCACTGGCAGAAGACTGAAGGCTTTCCCTTTAAGATCCACAACAAGAGAAAGAAGCCCAATGTCACCACTGTTATTTAGCATTGTATTGGAAGTACTAGCTAGAGCAATTAAGCAAGAGAAAAAAATAAAAGGCATCCAAATATGGAAGGAAGAAGTGAAAATTTTCCTATTTGCAGATAGCATGATCTTATATGTAGAAAATCCTAAAAAATTCACAACAAAGCTACTAGAATTAATAAACAAATTCAACAAAGTGGCAGAGTACAAAACCAACATGGGAAAATAAGTAATGAACATTTTGAAGAAGAACTCAAGAAAAATTCCATTTACACTAGCAACTAAAAGAACCAAATTTCATGTAATAAATTTAACCAAGGGTGAAAAGGGCTTATACACAGAAAACTATGAAAAATTGCTTAAAGAAATCAAAGACCTAAATAAATGGAAGCACATTCCATGTTGTTCATGGATTGGAAGACAAAATATTGTTAGGTTATTGTGGTGGAAGATATACAAATGACCAAAAAGCACATGGAAAGATAAATATCATTAGCCATAAAGGAAATGTGAATCAATCATGAGATACTATTTCACACCCAATAGAATGGTTACTATTTAAAAAATGGAAAATTACAAGTGTTGGAGAGGATGTGGAGTCATAGGAACATTCATTCATTGCTGGCAGCAATATAAAAAGGTGCAGCCACTGTGAAAGACAGTTTGGCAGTTCCTCAGAAGTTAAGTATAGAATTATCATATGTCCCAGCAATCCCACTTCTAGAGGTTTTAGAAAGCAGGGACTCAAACAGGTATTTGCACACTGATGTTAACAAATGAATTATTGGCAATTGCCAAAAGATGGAAGCAACCCAAGTGTCCATCAACTGATGAATAGTTAAACAAAATGTGGTATAGACCTACAATGGAATTTAAGTCATCCATAAAAAGAATGAAGGTCTGAAACATGCAATAACATGAATGAGCCTTGAAGATATCATGTTGAGTAAAATAAACCAGACACAAAAGGACAACTGTTGTATGAACTCACTGATATGAAATAGTAAGATTATGCAAACTCATACAGCAATAAACTAGAATATGGGTCACCAGGGGCCAGGGTGGAGTAGTGAATGGAGAGTTAATGCTTAAATTGACCGAGTTTCTACTTGGGTTGATAGAAAAGTTTGGGTAATGGATGATAGTAATAGTAGCACAACATTGGGAATATAATTACCAGCACTGAATTATATATTTGAAAGTGGATAAAAGGGAGGAATTTTCAGTGTATTTATGTTACTAGAATAAAAATTAACAAAAATAACCATAGGACTGTGCAACACAGTAAACCTTATTGTACACCATGGAGTCTAATTAATAGTACAGTTATAAAGATGTTCTTTCATTTATTTGTGACAAATAAATAGCCAATGGAATGGTTAAAAATCTGATTAAGTGCAGTTATTTATTTTGTGTGATATATGATATCACATATAAATCATGTTAAAAGTGAATTAAGGGAGTAGATGTAGCTCAAGTGGTTAAGCGCCAGCTTCCCACATGGGAGATCCCAGTTTCGGTTCCCAGTGCCTCCTAAAAACAAAATAAACAAACAACAAGCAAGCAAACAAACAAAAAAAAACAACTCAGGGGACACAATGTGACTCAGTGGTTAAGTGCCGGCTTCCCACATTTGAGCTCCCAGTTTCAACCCTGGCCCTACCTCAAAAAAGAAAAAAAGGTAAATTAATTTTTTAAGTGAAGTAACTGGATGATTATCATGGTTTTCTTAGAAAATTCTTTTTTTAATTTTATCTCCAACTGTTCTAAGGTAATGATAAATACAAGTAAGATGTGGAACTAAAATTTCTTCTATAATTTCATAGAATAGCAATTTATCTGTAAGCACAGTATATCCATTTTCAATTTTATCATGACTACACTTGGTTTTGGGATTAAGGCACAATGGAATATATCATTCCAAATGTCAGTTATTCACATTCAGAAGGATGCATAAGGACCACACTTCTTCCCAATGTCTCTGCAGGGTCTGCTATGTGCCAATTTGGAAACATTACACTAGAGCAATACTTAGTAATACATTGAAAAATCTTCAATTCTAAACTGGATCATCCTGAAAGATTTTTTGAACCAAAGTACAAAGAAATTCAAGTACCAATTAATGTTATAACCGTGCACCACATTTTATCCCATATACAAATGAAACAGTCCAAATCAGAATCAAATCTACAAAATTCCTAAAATAAATTAGAAAAAAAAATACTGAAGCAATTGAAATATTTTCTGAAATAAACACTAAATTAAGTAATACTTCATTCAGGTCAAGTCTCTGACAAAAGTAATTTTGGCATTTGGAGTTTCTGATCCAAACTTTCCCATATTCTGTCATATCCAAGCACAGCTACATGAACTAATACGTTTTCAATTTTTTGCTGATTATGGAGCATTTCCATCGAATACCAGGGATTCTGAGTAAACATTCATCTTCTCTGGCAGCTAGATTCTCTGTATCATTTCAATTGATCTTTAGCTCCTCCTGCAATAACTTCCCACTTAAATTAAATTTTGAGGGTTCATGTTCTTTGTTTCCTGGTTCTCTGTATCTTTAAAATTTCCATTTTTTTAAAATAGGGGTTCTTAGTTTGGATGACAGACTTTCAGGAGGTAATTCAAAACAGATTCACACTAATTCATGTCACCACCAATTGTCCTATCAACCTATGGCCAACAAAAAGTTAACAATAAGACTGATTCTGACACTTGATTAACAGGCTTCTCCCTAGTGAGCAAAGCAACCATCAGCAGCTGATCCACTTTAGAGTCTCCTGGGAAAGTGTGAACATGACAGTAAACAGCCTACATCAAAGGCATTTCAATTCTGCAACAAGCCTTTCTGCTTCAGGTAAGTGATATACACCCAAACAAAACATTAATCAGAAGACCCATTTCATCTCCTTTGGGGAATCTGAGATATAACAGATTAATCCTGCTTTCTAAGTGTGTTTTTGAACATTAAAATAGTGCCTTTAAGGAAATGTAGAGGCTTCGACAAACATCTTAAATTTAGGAGGAATTTTATAATAATGAAAAAAGACTTGCTGCAAGTAAATGTCTGAACATTGTAAAGTTTGAACTCTTTTTTTAAAAACTAGTCCCATAAATTCCGGGGTCTATGTTTATGGCCATCTCTGTCTGACAGATTTCAGTAAACATAAAGTTGAGATTATGGCATTTACATTGTCTACATAAGGACCCTTTGATCTGTTTGAAAGGAGGAATTTACAAATTTGTTTTCTCTGATAAATTACTAAATGAAAAAGGCCAGACTGGCAATAAAGTCTGAAAGTGGGACATGCAAAGAGAACAATATTTGTCTTCTAAGCATGAGGAGAGGTCTACTATTGTGGAAGTTTTCACCTATTCCATAGATCTGTTTGGGAATGCCAGTAGATTTGGGGAGTGTCCAAGGAGAACATCTAAAATGGACAGATGATGGACCATGGGTTTTCATGTTCATGCCAAGTTTTACTCTTTCAGGAAACAATGAGTTCAATTCTGCCTTTCACTTTTCCCTTTTATGATTGTTCCTGAATGTCAAGACCTTAGCGCACAGCATAGGCCCCCATGAAGGGCAGAGCTAGTAAAGATTTGTAGTGAGTCATTATAATTTATCCATAGCCCTTCTTGGCTCTCATTTTAAAAGTAAGGAAAATAGAGTGGTGTTTGAGTGGCCATGTTTTTTTTTTTTCTGGATCACCTTAAATAAGAGTCCAATTCTTGCTAAAGTTCTGACAACCTATGAAAAAATGAAATATCTAAACCCAAATTCATTTTCCTACAATATTTCAAGTTGTTTCCTAAACAATTCTATTTCTTTTCTTGATTATTATCGGCTACAGAAACAAAGAAAAAAACTAGGATCAACAATATTGAATTTAATATTGGAGGTAAATTATAAAATATATTTACTCTGGCATGTGCCAGAGTGTTATTAATATTATCTTTCTTCTAGGGAATTTGACAATATGAAAATGCAATTTTTAAAGAGTTCACATCTTTGAAATAGTTACAAGGTAGAAAAACATTAATAGAAAGAAGAGAAATTTACATGATAAGAGGAATAATTCCCAGAAACTACAAATATCATGAACTTGTATGCATCTAACAACACAATCTCGAAAGATACAAAGCTAGCTCTGTCAAAAAGGAGAAATTGACAGACAAATTTGCAGTCATAGAGATTTTAACACAAGAAACTTACGGTTCTAGCATACAGTAAAGCATCAATAAGTTTGAACTAGTAGTTATTTATAGACTCTTCAGCCTCACAGATAGAGAACACAGAATATTTTGAAGCTTATATAAAATATTTACAAATTTTAACTTACCCCAAGAAAGAAGCCTGAGTATATATCAGAATATTCATAGCATATTAATCACAATGGAATTAAATTAGGAATCAACAATTAAAGGATCGCACGATTTGTATGTTTGGCAATTAAAACCACTCTTTTATAAAAGCAGTGAATTCAAGAGTAAATCACAATGAAAATCATAGTTGAAATTGAACAACAGTAAAAGAACTAGAACTCAAAAATTTGGAAAGCATCAATTAAAATGTATTAAAAATAAAATTACCATATAATACTTATTTGAAATAACATAAGTTTTCCAAAGGTAGAGAAGTATAGTGAGAGAAAGATATGCATTACAGAGAACCCAGCATGTGAGCAGCATTTTGAAGGATAAATAGAAATGTGCCAGGGTAATTTTCGGGAGGATAATATTTCAAGTGGAGGAAGCAACAAACTATGAAACAATGCGGTGTGTTTGGGAAGTACAAATAATCTTGTACTACAAAATGATAAAGCAGGAGA
>PVKH010041193.1:0-10971 GCA_004027955.1 Chaetophractus vellerosus
CAAAATGTGTATATCTATCAGAGGCGTTATGCCACACTTAGGGATGTGTATGTGAGGGGTTGTGGGAGGGGTGGGGGGTGGCATATGGGTACTCCTGGAATCTCTGTGTAACATTTATGTAATCAATGTATCCTAAAAATATATATAGATATATAAAAAATAAATAATTTAAATAAAAAATAAATAAACAAATAAATAAATAAATACTTTGTAACCAAGTACTGTATTTTTACTTACTAGTAAATCTAACACCATCAACACAAGGGGAATTTCTCAGAAATGTCAACATAAAATATAATTCAGCTGACAAACGATAAGGGAAACAATTCTATTCTAAGAGCCTATCAAAAGTTCATGAAAGGGGAGCAGATGTGGCTCAAGAAGTTGAGCACCTGCTTCCCACATGGGAGGTCTCGGATTCGGTTCCTGGTGCCGCCTAGGGGGAAAAAAATAAAACAAGCAAAGCAAACAAAAAACCAACTCACAGGAGCTGATATGGCTCAGTAGTTGAGCGCCAGCTTCCCATATACGAGGTCCCGGGTTCAATCCCCAGCCCCCGGTACCTCAAAAAAAAAGTTAATGAAAAAACTGTTCATAAAACTGTATAAACAATAATTTTTAAAACTCTCCTAGTAAGCTATTTCCATATTAATAAATGCAACTGAGCAAGGTGATTTCCTTTATTAATGGAGGAGAATATAAACAAGAAGGCAAATGAAATTCAAAGACAGTTCTGTAACATACTGGTAAATAGTATGACTTTACAACCTATATCAAAAGCTTGGAAAATTATACTCACCATTTGAGCAAATAACAACTCCTCATCATCAACGAATTGAAATGCTTTAGGGTAAAAAAAAAACTGACAGGATAAAGAACTGTCAAGTCCCACTTAAAAGCCCCACTTTCAAACTCCTTGATACAGAAGCAAAACACAAACAAAGAAGAACACATGAATGCAGGTACCTGGCAAACTACAGCCCTTGGACCAAATACAGCTCGAGACTTGTTTTTGTGAATAAAGTTTTACTGGAACATAGCCAGGCCCACCAGTTTACACACTGTCCATGAATTCTTTCTTGCTATGACAGCAGACTTGAGTAGTTGAGACAGTGTATGGCCCTGAAAACTAAAATATTTATGATCTGGCTCTTTAAGAAAAAGTTTGCATACCCCTGATACAGAGGAAACATTACACAAGAAGGCCCCACACGATGCACCTGTGAATGACTTCTGCCTTCCTCTCTGCTTTCTTCTCACCTCAACTGGCTCTTCATCAGCTCTCCACTGGGATGAAGACTGCCTACCACAGCACCAGGCGAACTGTGTGGAAAAACCTGTTCTCCCTAAAAAAAAATCCCTCCTATAGTCTACCACTTCCTACAGCATAACATCCATAATAAGAATACCATAAAAGCATTCAAAGGTCTCCACCCAGCTCTTCTCCCTAGTCTCTTTTCTCGAGACATCCTCACCCTTTCTAACCACCGTGGCAGCTCACCAGAAGGCACCAGGAAGCATACCCACACATCTTGGCCCATGTATGTTACTACTACCTAAAACTCATGTTGGATGCCTTCTCAACTTAGCAAGCTTCCACTCAGCCATCAAGGCAAATTCAAATGAGACTAGTCCAGGTAGGCCCAATCCCATCTTCCACTATACTCCAACAGTACAATGCACATCCACGGTCTTAGCAATTTCTACATTGTAGCTACATGTGAACTCACCAAACAGAAGCTAATCTCACTGAGCCCATCTTACTGGCAATGAGAAGCTTTCCACAGAAAGAACTCTCAAATATTAGTAGAACTAAATGGGTTTTCAATTAAATTTGGTGCAAATAGTTCTAGGCCACTTTTTAACACATACAAACTAATTTTCAACTGTCTGTACTTAACAAAAGGTGGATAAAACTGTTAATGATGATCCAATTACAGAATATCAACTAAAGAAAAATAAACTGCAAACTATAAAAGATTACTTAAAAAATCTGCCCCAAAGGCCTTTTTTTTTAATTTACATTTTACACTCACCTTGCAAGCCTTCCAATAGTTTTGGATAACGAACATGTTCCTCTGTTCCATGCCCAAGTCTCTGATTGTCACCTTTTCCCCATGAATAAACTTGGCCATCTTTTGTCAGAGCAATAGAAAATTGACTTCCACAGCGTACTTTGACAACATCCAAGTCTTGCAGTTTTTCAATCAGCTTTGGCGTTTTGCAGCCATCACTACCACCTCGGCCCAATTTCCCATAGTCACCATCTCCCCAAGACCACACTTGACCTAAAAGATACAAATGTATTAAATAAAAATTACTGTACCTTTTAATGGAAACTTTTAAATGGCTGAAAATAATCAATATAATCAGGAAAGCACACAAATCTAGACCACCAATGTATATAGTAAACACTAAGTGGGTGGTTACTGTCCAAATGAAGCCTAGCTTATACTTCAGGTTGATACAGAAGCAATCAAGTAAGATAAAACTGGGGTTTTTTTTTAGTTTCTATTAAATGAATAAGGAAATCCTGACTCTTAGGACCTTCGGATCAAGGATACTGCTTCAACTAAGTACTGAAAATACTCAAAACAAAAAAAAACCCTCCATTCCCTGTATAAACCACAATCACAATCCCACAGTACAACTGCTTCAGTGGGTCTGCACACTCATGTTCCCATCAGCTGACTAAGAGCAAACAGTGTGATTGCACTTGTTCACAATTATGTTTGTTTTTGTATTTATGTAATTTAATTAAATATTACATAAATGGAGAAAATACAATTGCAAAAATAAAAAATATTTTTTACTCAAAACTAAGCAAAATACCTTGCAAAAACTCAGAAGTGGGTTGCTAAAAATAGAAGCTATAAAATTAATTACATGTAAAAAGTGAAAAAGAAAAGAAATCAGGATTCTACACTCAGATTGCAACATAGTGACCAAGTGTCCACTCTATTACAAAAAATACAAACCAAAGTTTGTTCGTCAGTCTTAAAAGATCAGATGGTAATACTGTAGGATTTGTGGGCCACAAGGTATCTATAACAACTACTCAGCTGGGCCCTTGCAGCACAAAAGCAGCCAGAGGCAATATGTAAACGAGCTGGTGGCTATGCTCAAAGCTAATTCTATTTGTAAAAACCCTTTCTCTAAAACTGAAAATTGTAAATGATGCATGTGGTGGCTTGGAGCTTTGTACCCCAGAAAAACATGTTCTTGATCTTAATCCATTCCTGTGGGTGTGAACCCTTGTAAATAGGACCTTCTAATGAGGTTAACTTCAGTTAAGGTGCACCCAAGCTGAATCAGGCTGAGTGTTGATCCTATTACTGGAGGCCTTATAGATAGGACCTGCAGAGACAGCCAGAAGCTGGAAGTCAAAAGAACCGGTAAAAGAAAGAAGCCAGGAGAGGCTACCATGTGCAATGCCATGTGACAAAGAAGCCAAGGTCGAAGATTCACTGGCAGCCAGCCCAAGAACACCACAGCCTTTGGTGAAAAAGCATCATCTTGAGGACAACTTGACTGACTTCTCCTAGCCTCAAAACGATGAGCCAATAAATTCCCACTGTTTAAGCCAACCAACTGCATGGTATTTGACTTAGCAGTCAGGAAACTAAAACAATATACTATTAAGGTAGTTAATGAAAATAAAACACATCAATGCTCAATTCAGCAGATTCAAACACAGAGATTGGAGAACGGGAGTACTTTTGTATGCTTTTGGTTAAAATGCCTGCTATTCAGATATCCTGCTGGATGCTTCCCACTTTCACCAGTGTTCTCAGTGAGCCCATGACCCCAAATCCAGAATGCCAAAGACAGGAGGCTTCTGCTCTAAGGTTTTTTTTTTTTAAGATTTATTGTATTTATATTTCTCCCACCCCACTCTCATTGTTTACGCTGTCTGCTCTCTGTGTCTGTTCATTGTGTGCTCCACTTCTTTTTTGGAGGCACCAGTAACCAAACCCGGGACCTCCCATGTGGGAGCAAGGTGCCCAATGGCTTGAGCTACCTCCGCTCCTGCTGATTGTGTCTCTTCACTGTGTCATCTCGTTGCATCATCTTATTAAATCAGCTCACTGTCTTGCTTTTCTTCTTTAGGAGGCACCGGGAACAGAACCTGGGACCTCCCATGAGGTAGGCAGGCACCCAACTGCTTGAGCCACATCTGCTTCCCTCTACTATAAGACTAATCTCAAAAGATAATATTTTAACAAGGGTAATTTCCTTCCAACATTTGTACCAATGAAACACCAGTGTGAGCAGACTACTTATACAGTCCCAATTCAAGGAAATTTTGTCAATTATCATCTTGCAGTTTTACTTACAGAGCAGTTTCACATAAAAAATGCAAGGGCAATATCCTAATGAGGTTTAATTAAGAAAATATTCCTAGTTAAGAGTTTTGTAAAGTATATCACTCAACCAACACTGAGTATTTCAGAACAAGAACAACAAGAGGTCAGATTGAAAGCTTCAAGCCAAAAGAGATCTTTCTCATGATTGATAAGATCACCTTTTCATCAGACTCACAAAAGCAAAGGGAAGATGATTCTTTCAATATGCCTATAATGGAAGTATATGTATATGAAAGTGCCCGAAGTGAGCTTTGGTCTTTCCTTCACGAAAGAAACTAACAGAAATAAGTCGATTCTCAAACTGACATACAACTTGTTTGGGAGAGAGAAGGCTGAGAGGCTCCCTGGATAATTCTGACAGGCAAACTCCCCCGCTGCTGAGGAGGGTTCTGACAATGCCAACAGCTAGCAACCCACGATCCCAAGGACAGACCCAACAATGCTGGCAAATACAATCTGAAAAAGTAAATGTGATTGTAACCACCAAATCTGATAAATGTATCCTCAAAAAAAAAAAGGACAAGTACAATCTCACTAATGAACATAAATGCACAACTAAATTAGAAACAAACAAACAATATAGCGATATACTACAGAACATAAAAAGACTAAACAGGATTTACCACAGGAAATCCAGGGTGGCTGAACATTTGGAAATGTAATAATAATCACAAGCAATTTAAGAATGTCAATTATTACACTTTAACTTTCAGTTTGGTGAGAAAATACCAAAATAGGAAGGGTGGGAACCACTAACTAGCCATCTTTTGGACAAGGGATTTAACTTCTGTGGGCCTCTAAAACCCACACCACTTAACGGCAGCCAACAGGGCAGGATGCCCTCGAGGTTCAGTATGCTCCAAACGTACATCCCATCATCCCCTGAAACATGTGTGCTTCCACATCCTTGAGGCCTGTTCGAGGGCGGCCTGTGGTTACATACCGTTCTCAGTCACAGCCAGGGTTTGAGCATCCCCACTCCCACACGCCACATCAATGACCTTCAGTCCTTTAAGCCCGGCTACTAGCATTGGAATGGCCTCATCTTCACTGGAACCTTCAAACAGATAGGACTGTCATTACTGCAAGTCTCACAATAGAGGCAGCTTCCTGCCACACAATTCCGCCCCCCACAGTGGACGCACCATGGCCCAGTCTGCCGTAGTTGCCCCGGCCCCAGGTGTACAACTCGCCCTCAGCAGTGATGGCCGCACTGTACGTGCTCCCACATGCGATGTGCACAACATGCTTTCCTGCCTGCTTCCCAGAGAAAGCAGAAATCACCTTAGGCTCCTCCAGCGGCCTGTGCAAAAAGGACAAAGGTGAATGTCCTTCTAGGCAGTTTTTTTAAATGGTAAAAAAGCAAGTTCACTATTATGAATAAACTATCATAGTGTTAATACTGTTTCTCTTTTAAGTTTCTTATGAAATAATTAAGGCAATATATAATTCAAAAACCTAACATCTCCATGATTTTTTGTTAAATAGGTATCCAATGCCAGCAGGAATTCAAAATATTTGTAAATGAATTGCAGCTTTATTCATCATAGACCCAAACTGAAATGTCCACTAACTGGCAAATAAACACACTGTGGTACCTCCATACAATGGCGTACTGCTCAGCAATAAAAAGGAATGAACTGCTGATGCACACAACGTGGGTGAAAAATCTCAAAAACACTATCCTGGGTGAAAAAAGGCAGAAACAAAATACTACATACTATATGATTTCATTTAAATTCTAAAAAAGGCAAAATAATATTGACAGAGAACACATCAGTGGTTGCCAGGGGCTGGGCATGCGAAGACAGGGGTACAAAGAAACTTTGGGGGCAATGGAAATGTTCTTTATCTTGACTGTGGTGATTACCCAACTGTATGTATTTGCCAAAACATCAAATTGACCTTAAAACTGGCTAATTTTATTGTATGTAAACCTCAATAAAGCTGACTGGAAATTTATATATATACATTTGTTCAGTAAATATTAAAGATATGAAGCAAGCAAAGTTTACTAAATCACACTGTAATCTATATTTTACAAATGAAAGAGTAAAAAATGAGGATTAGGACAGAAAAGTCTTCTTACTTGAAGAAATTTTCGGAATTAGCAAAATACACTAGGCTTGTAATTCAGAATGTGTACTATTATTGATAATATTGTATTAAGTGTCTACATAAGCCCACTCTAGACTCTCCAAAGACATGGCTTACTCATTTTGTGACCTACCATTCTGCAAGAAACACATACACAGGAACATGCACAGCCACATAGCTCTGCTCTGGTACAATCTGCCCCTTCTTGTTGCACCATGCTTCATTTCCCCCAACAGCTTCTCTCCAACTCCTGCCATCAACTCTTACCGCAATGGAAAAGTTACCATTTCTAGTACTTAATCTCAACAGAATAGTATTTCATTATAAATGCTTTTAGTATAAAATAACATAAATGAGGTAAAAAGAATAGCAGGCTTAACACACATGTGCCTGGACCAAGCTGTGACATCTTGCTAGGCACATGTATCTTATGCCAGCCATACCCTCCTGCCAGTTTGAGAGCAGTAACAATTCAAAATTTCATGTTTGTAATTTCTTTATATTTCATTACAGTTTTGTCACATTGGTATGAATCTCTTAAAGCAATGATAAGCTTTGAATGTTTCTGAATTTTGTATAAGTGTATCCTACTGTATTCAGTTGTCTATGGTTTTTGAGACTCTTTCCTGTTGATGGTGTGGAAGCACCAAAGCATTCATTTCCATTCCAGCAGAGATCCCACCCGAGGGACAGATGACACTGAGCCCTGCCAGTCTCCTCCAATGAACACGTGGGCAGAGTCCAGATGGCGCAATGTCAACCCTGCCACTGTCCACCTCCTATATATGTCTCTAAGGCCCATTAAGTAGGGTTGCTGGGTAAGAGCATAGAGGCCACCTCCAATTCCATTCTAATGCTTTTAAAGTTTTTCCACCAGTTTCAACTCACAACAGCAACATATAAAAGAGTTCCCACAACACCAGAGGACCTGTCAGACCTCTAAACTTTTATAACCTCACATTTTTAAGTTAATCATTTTCTGTGTTTATTTTTGGTCTCAAAGTAATCAAAAGCTTCCAGTAAATAAGACATTAAGAAAGTAATTTTAGTACCTTTCATAATGTTATGGTTTTAAAATGGGGGTACCTTATCTGTTAGGCATGCTGAAGGATCTGTGAATGAAATGATAGTTGTGTGGGATCTGCTTTAGAAAACTCTGTGGTGGGGGGTGCGGGGTGAGTAGACAAAGCAGGAGTAGCAAACAGTAGGTAACTGCTGAAGCTAGGGGAGATGCCCACGAAGGCTTGTGCTAGGGTAGAGCCCTGCTATGTCACCAAGGAGCTAACACATCACACCCTCTCCACACCCAGCTCTAGCCACCATATTATTTCCCACACTGTTTTAGATATAGCCACGTGAAAGGGGAGTGGAGCCATACGCACACGGTGTCTCCATGGCCCAGTCTTCCACCATCCCCACAGCCCCAGGAGTAAACCTCTCCAGTGGCTGCCAAGGCCAGGTAATGGTGACCATCAGAATGCGCAGCAATCTTTATAATGTTCCTAGAGGCAAGACCCTGGACGAGCTGTGGAGCCTAAAAGGGTAAAAATAAGAAGAAAAAGGAGCAATCAGTACAAAGATAATGAAAATTGTAAAACTTTCCTCAATGGTTTATCCAACTTTAACAAGCCAACTATAACTAGGAGCCTCTGATGGCCAGTCTAAGTTTCTCTACTCCACCTTGCCCATCACCAACAGAAACACAGGTTCTTCCAAGTGCCCAGCTGCTTGCCTGGGAAAATGCCAAGTCAGCACAGGCCACCCCGTGTGATGAAAACACTTGGCTCAAGGGAGCAGCACCTGTCCTTTAAGGGGAACACGCACTTTCCAACTTGCCACCATCCCCATGAGGCCCAATTCATTCACCCACTATCTGCCTGGCTCCCAAAGTAGTACATAAATGGAATCATGATTAGCAATGATTTTTCCCTATAAGGAGTTCCTGATCATAACAACTAAGAAATTCCACCTCCTAATCTTGACAATAAACATACTTAATAATATACAATCCAGAAAAGCTTAAAACTTCAGAAATCAAGCAACTCAGAGCAAGATTAAACCTAGGTAGCATCCGTACCAGAGAATCTGCCCAACACAGAGTTCGTGCAGGGCACACCACAGCAGACACCTACCAGAGTGTCACTGTTGTAGGCCTGCGTGTACACACGGCCATTCCGCGATAAGATCAGGAAGCGCTTCTCTGCGCAGGCAATCTGCGTGACCCCCAGGTTGGCAAGGCCTTCACATTGAATTGGACCAATCACATTGGCATAGTATTTCCATCCTATTAACCCCCAACCTATGACTTCTTGCAACGATCCCTGTAAGTAAACATTCTCTTTATAGCAACAAGAAAATTTCTTTCTCAGTCAAAAGAAAGAATAACTTATTCTAGCAGTAACATTGAAATACTAGACATTAATAACAAAGTAAAGCCAAAAAAGGAGCTATTATTCAAAACATAAAATAATTCATAACATTCTATATTAAACAAAAGTTTCAGTTAACACAAAAGATGAACTGATTGAACAGGTTATTTCTTACATAGTGTTTCATTTTACAGGGCCCAATAAATACTACAAATAAACAAACAATTTGAGTAGCAAAGTTTTAGCATCAACCCAGCTGTCCACCAGTAGGAAACTGGATTAAAAATTATGATACATGAGGAGCGGACATAGCGCCTGCTTTCCATTTTCAAGGGTCCTGGGTTCAATCCCCAGTATCTCCTAAAATATATATATATATATGATACATCCACACATGGAATACTAAGCTGCTTTTAAAAAATAAAGAAAGACGCTCTCTTTATTGATACAGAAAGATCTCCAGTATATATTGTTAAGTGAAAAAAACAAGCTACAGAGGTATTTGTAATATGCTACTTCTAATATAAGAAAGAAGGGAAAATAAGAATAAACATTTATTCAGGAAAACATTGAAAGGATGCATAAGGGACTATTAAAGTGAGAGGGAGCAGGTGGGGAAACTGGGGAGATGGAGGTTGAGGGGGAGAATGTGTCTTTGCAACCCTGTGAATGTATTACTTATTTGAAAAATAACTAAAAAAACAAAAGAAGGAAATACTCTTCACATTAAAAATAAAAAGTTAGAAAAACCTGAACTCAAAATCAGGATTACTCTCTGTGTAACCTTGGCAAAATTAACTATCATTCTAAACTGTAGTTTTCTCATCTATACCATGGGGTAATTGCTGTGACAATCAAATAAGACAATGTGTGTGAGGTCCTCGGTGTGCTGCACCTGTCCTGCACAAACAGTCACACCTACCACTAGTAGGTGATTGTCCCTGTTACCATAACTAGCTTGTAACAAAGCTTCTAGTGCAGAAGCCAGGCTGGCATGTGGTTGTGTGGGTGAGGGTAAGCTCTCTCTGGGAACACATCTACTGAACCTGGAACAGGTTGGTTTACCTTGCTCACCTACAGCACAAGGTAAGGACTTGCTTCCTGAGGCTGTTAGGAAGTTACACAGAAGCATTCAGGAAGTGACACAGTGCATGGTACATGGTGAGCATCCATCACAGAGCACCACTACCACCTCCAAAATCCCTAAGGGACAGCCATAGGACCTGCCGGGCACTATCCAGAATTGCACTAATGCCTCCCCTGCACCTTCCGAGCCCATGTGACAATAGATGCTGTGCCCAGGAAGGCCAATGTGTCAATGCTAAAGACAATCCTGAGGTCACACAAATACTTGTAATGTATAGAGTATACCATAAACTGAACACATATTTAATAGCTATCAACCAGTTCCCACCCCAATATCACAGAAAGGTAAGTACCACACCCATGCACAAAATGAGAATCTGTGGTGTTAATAACGATAAAACATACAAAGAACACTACAGTGGGTACCTTGTGAGATGTTGGAGAGCTACACAAAGGAGGCATGCAGGGCGTGGCCAGGCGGTCTAAATGGGCCATGACAACAACCGCAGTCTGTCGTAAATCGATGGCTAGCTCATTGTCTTGTGGTAGAGTAAGGTACCTCAGGAAACTCTCATTGGGGCTCAGAGGACCAGATAAGAGCTGGATAAGAAATGTAAACAAACATCTTCAGAAATCTGAGGGAAAAAATGAAAATAACACAAGCAGCCCCCAATATTTCTTTATATTTTGGTACTTAGAGATAATGCAGTATCTTTCGGCCATCAAATGACAAAAATTGAGCATACATTTATACTATACACCTATACATTTATAAGCTTATTTTACAAAAGTATACAGTGTTGACTACATATCCATACATTTATGATACCAAAACACAAGTTCAATCCTGTGAGGAGCCTCCAGACAGATTTCTAACACAGCAAGGACCATCCTCCAGGCCATGCACCACAGAGGGTCCTGAGGAACGCAAAACAAGCTTTGTGGTGACACAGCACAGTGGGTCAACCCAACTTTAAAAACTAAAAGAAACACCCCTTATTTGAACTTTTTTTTTTAAAGATTTATTTTTATTTATTTATATATCCCCCCCC
>PVKH010041194.1:0-10975 GCA_004027955.1 Chaetophractus vellerosus
CCGCGCCTGCGCAGTGACCAGTCTCGGCGTGTCGCCGCAGCAGGGGGGAGGGGAGATATGTAATAAAATAAATAAATCTTAAAAAAAATAAATAAATAAAGCCAATCCATTACTGTTGGTGTAAAACCATTGAAATAGGGCCTTTTGGTTAGATTACTTCAGTTAAGGTGTGGTATACTAGTAAGGTAGGAGATCACTATTCTTCATTGCTTGACATCCAATAACTTGATATCAATTCTTAGGCAGGGTTTGATCATAGAAAGGTAATATTTGGTACATTAAAACTTATCTATATCTTGATTATCACAGTTATACAATATATTCATTTGGTAATAGAGAACAATACTCTACATATCATACCACAATTTTAATAATGAAAAATTAATATTACAAAAAATATGTTACAGAAATAGAGAAAAACACAGAAATTCTAATCAAGACAGATTAAAACAACCCAATCTATTATCATTGTAGTGGAGGCTAAGAAATCCATGACAACTTAAAGAAGAAATTGAGATATTTTCAATGATTTGTTCCCCAATCTTCACACACTCCATCTCCTGTCCCCAAAATGAAAAAGGACTAACAAGATTATTTATTTTTATTGGTAAAGCCCTTCAAACTTGGATGAAACAGATATTCAAATGACATTTTAGATGTTCCAGAATAATAATTAACGTGTTTGGAAAATTACGATGGCATATACTAGGTAGTCCAGGCACCATTTCAGGCTTTAAATTTAGTCTTCATAACAATCTTATGAGGTAGGATTGTGGTAGTTATAATTATTCCTGTATCGCTGGTCAAGGGAAGTTAAGTAATATAACCAGGTTACACATCTAATAAGGAGATAGAATAAATAATAGTTGGAAGATAAACCCATTTATCCTAGAAAGAAAACTTGTCTCTGAGAGCAGAACAAGACTAAAGCATGGCACCAAAAGGCAAGAACAGAAAAATTTCACTTACAAATATAAATCATTATTCTTAAAAAATCATCAATATATTCCAGAGTACACATACAGAAGAAAAACTGTGATCAAGTTAGGTATTCATGAAGAATATAAACAAGATAACTATTAGGGAATATATTTTCATAATATATTGATAAGTTAAATAAGTATATTTGAACCCTGACTTCATTAGATACTGAGAACTCCCACAAAGCTCAAACCTCATTACTTTTTACAATACTAAAAAATATGCTTCTATAATATGATTAAAAGTAACTATTTCAAGCTTATAGTCTATATTATATTTAATTTTAGTGGCACGTAGACAACACTGTTTAAAATGAACTCAAATACAGGATGCATTCTATTACCATTTTTATTTAATATAACTCTGGAAATACTGGCCATTTTGTTCAAAACTGAAATATGTCTTTATACATTGATCCAATTATCAATCTTTCAGGTGAAATTTTACCCACAGGAAATTATCCCAAAAGCAGAAACAAAGCTTTGTGAGCACTCAGCATTAAACATTCTTAATCCTATGAGCCCATGGCATTCTGAATAGTGTATTAAACTTATTTGTTTGAATGCTTATCTCCTTACTGGCAACAAGCTCAAATGAGGGTAAGGATAATTATCCTCATATTTCCAGTAGAGAGTAATCACCTATAATTCTTTCTAGCCATATGTATTGAATGAACTCTTAAATGTTAGCAATGCAACTTACTTAAAATTTTGAAAAACTCAGTACCACCAAATTATCCAAATATATGAAATGGGGGCCGGCTCGATAGCCCAGTGGATAGGGCACCGGCATACTACATGGGAGGCCCCGGGTTCGGTTCCCGGGGACCTCTCCCAGCAGGCAGACCGCCTTTAGAATGGCAAGCCGCCCTGGGCAGGCCAGAGCCGCCGTGGGCAGGGCAAAAAGTTGCCATGGACAGGGCAAAAGCCGCCACGGGCAGGGCAGGCCGCCCGCGAATGGAGCGCAGCCAGCCACCTGCGAACAGAGAGCCAGCCGTGAATAGAAGCAGAATCCGCCCACAAGCGGGGAAAGCCACACCTGCGCAGTGACCAGTCTCGGCGCGTCCCCACAGTGGGGGGGAAGGGGAGATATGTAATAAAATAAATAAATCTTAAAAAAAAAATATATATATATATATATGAAATGATATGTAAACTATGGTGCATATACTTCTTGAAATAGTAAAGCCATTAAAATTACATTTTAGACAATTGCTAGTTGACAAAATATTGTACTGAATATGTATGTAGTATGTTTATAACTCTCTAAATATAATATAAAGTGGAAGGAAATATATTGAAATTGTTATGGTATGGGTAGCTTATTTTTTCCTAATTTTCCATGCTTTCAACTATACTGAACATAATTGCATTGTTTGGATAGGGAAAGAATAAACATCTAAAAATAAAAACAGAAGTTTGTCTTCTTGCTTACTCTTTAAAAACTGTATATGAAAAACAGATTAAAAAATGGCCTCTATAATTAAAAACAACATTGTTAGTATATGTGAAAGTGTAAGACATGAGTAATTTGGTTTATTAACTAAGAGGATTTTAACATATGTTTTATTTTTGTGCCTATATAAAAATAAAATATGAAACATTTTATTCACTGGAATCAAGAGGCTGATTATAAACATTTAAGGAAAGCTAAGTCACAAAATTTCATTTTATGAACTAGGTAAGAAATTCTCATGAAGATGTAAGAATAGAAAACTGCAGTTAATAATATTCTAATTGAATTCCATGACTCTACTCTTTACCTCTGTGTAATCTTGATTTGGCTTTAAATCTAAATATAGAGTATTAATTGACAACTCATGCTTTTTAAGATATAGTACATATTTGTTTTATGGACTGGTTCTCTATAGAGTATCTGTAAAGGACATACCCACTTATGAATTTCCAAGTTCACATGATACTTTTTAAAGAATTTTTGATGTGCTCCTCTAGGAAGAATTTTGACCGAAATACATTATAGTATTTTTAAATCGACTTTCAAAATAATGTTCTTCGAAGAAAAATTGGATTTTATATGTTACCAACTTGAAATATTATTGCAAAATTGAGTGGTTATTTAATATTTGATATAGTACCTTTGAGAGTTGAAAGCCAAAATAAAAGCTACCGAAATCTAATTTATATAAAAAAAAATTAACTTCTCTTAGTTTCTTTTCCTTCTTGGACTTCTCTGAAACATGCTAGCTTTGCAAAAAGGATGCATTCTCATAAGATAAAGGAAAGTAGCAGTTATGGAGAAAGCTAAGGAGATGATTTAAAGCTTGATAGTTAATGATGTGCATGGTATTGACTTACATTGCCAATCCCTGTCCATTGTGTCCTCTTTATTAAATGAATCCCTAAAATAAAGGGTGAGGGCACCATTTTTTGCCTCTTCCCTAGCATGTCTGCAGCTATCTTGTATCAGAAGGCAAACTTGTGGGAGCAAGCCAAGTTACAGAATGGTAGAGCGGAAAGATGAAAGGATGCTGGGTCCTGCTGAGCGTGGAGCTGCAAGTTAACCCTGGATCTCTAACTTGCACTTTTTACACACGAGATAGAAATAAACGTCTAATTGAATCACTGATAGAGAATTTGGTATCAGGAAGTAGGATGATATCATTAAATAATGAAATATGATCATTTGAATAGTGGAGTAGGTAGGGTTTTGTTACTCATTATGCATTTGACTCGAAGCAAATAAATTGGAAACTTACCAAACTTGAAGAAAAATCTATTGTCAAATAATACCAAGGACTGGCCTTCAATGGTCTGTGAAGCCTAGAGTCCCTGGACCTGTAACCCTAATATGAGATATGATGCAAAAGGTGCACAAGACCCAAGAAGATCCCTTGCTCAAAACCCAACTCAGAGGTGGCCATGAAAAAAACGGGTAATAAAGAGTCCCCCAGAGGCAGAATCAGGGCCACACAGGGCAGAGGCTGGGGTGGTTCCTTCAGGGAGGTGCATCATTGGCTTTCAGACAGGCTGTTCAGCAGGACTTACTGTTTCTATGGACGCATTGCCCTGCTCCCTGAATGGGAATTCTACTACCAATACCCTGTCCCGCTCCACCGTTGTACGTTGGATGCATTGGGGGAAGATCATTTGTCTTTGGGTTTATAGATCTCAGGGCCATAATATGCTGCATCAGAACTCAGTCGTTCCACAAAGTGCTCATTATTCAAACAATATTCCCACAAAAGATAGCACATTGGACATGTCCTAACAATAATTTAAAGTGATTCTTCAGATTATGAACAATACGGTTCACTTCATTTCTAAAGTGCAATATTTAACTCATTAGTTGGGAATAGTGTACAGCATAGTGAAATATCCAAGCATTTTCCTCAGTTTGCTATTTAAGGAATATTAGCAGTAGCTGTAGCAATGGTAGTAGTAAGAAGAACCGTATATATAATGTCAGCAATGTATCTTTTACTTACGTACAGGACACTTATTCTATAATGTCATCACCCTCATTTTGGAGATGAGAGAACTGAGGTTGAGAAAGTTTAAGTGACTTGGCTAAGATGCTGCAATAACTTAAGTAGCTTTAAGTAACTTAAGAGAAATTCAGTCTTTATCTCCTTCCCTCTAAGTTTCGACAATGTGCACGTAAGTACAAACTCTTTGTTTTTATGAATAAAGCAATGTGAAATACATGAAACTTAGGCCAATCTAAATGTGCTTTGAAATGTCCAGAAGAGAGAAAAGTGTTACATGTTTCCCACGTATCTTGGCATCAAGTTTCCATTGATGGATGTGTTGAATCCTGGGGCATGGGATTGCCATGTTTTGCCAGAGTACTCACTGTTAGACATTTTACAGAATATAAGCACACAAAGGCTGTGCTTTTTTATGACCTTATATTATTTTGGAAAGAACAGGAACGTAGGTCATTAACTCTAATGGCTGTTTTAAAATGATGCTCTCCTCCAAGTGGTTCAGTAATAGGTAGGTGGATAAATGAATTATGTATATTTTACAATGTGCAGCCATTACAATGTAACATTAAAAATCACTTATTATCAATTGTAAGATGAAAAGTTGAAGTCATTAAATAGTAGATGTATTATTTCCCTCTTTTTATTTAAAACATATGTAAATAAATATGTAGATGGAGAAACAACAAAAACCTTAATGATGACTCTCCCAGGATTTATGTGATTTCTAGTTTTTTCCTAAGTTTGCTTTATTATCAAAAACTTTTACTAAGAAAATATATTTATAATGAGGAAATGTTTTTATTTATTATGATAGACTTTTTGTTTTGGAAAAATAATACATGCTCTTTGAAAAATATAAAATGATCTGGGAAATATAAAAAAAAGGAAAAAATATCAATAACACCACCTAGAGAGAATCTCTGTGCCATTTTTATAAAAATCTATGGTGTTTTAAAAATTTTTTATTCTGGTAACATATATACAACTTAAAATTTCCCATTAATCCACTTTCATATCTGGCATTACTTACATTTGCAATGGTGTGTCTGTAGCTTTTTGATGACCAAACCTTGAATCATCTCTGTTTTAGTTTGCTAAAGGCTGCCAAGGCATTATACCAGAAATGGTTGCCTTTTACAATGTGGATTTATTAACTTATAAGTTTACAGTTCCAAAGCTGAGAAAAATGTCCAAATCAAGGCATCAGACAAAGCTCTCTCCCCAAAGGCTGGCTGCTGGCGATCCTGGACTCCTGCCATGTGGCAAGGCTCAACGGCAGTGCCTGCCAGTCTCTGCCTTTTCCTCCAGGCTCCATGGCTTTCAGCTTCTGGCTGATCCATCTGTGGCTTCCTCTATCAGCTGCTGTGGGTTCCTCTCTCCATGCCTCTGTGTCCTGCTGATTCCAGCCCCAGCCTTTGAGAACTTCTCTGTCATACCAGCCTCTGGGGCTTTCTCTCTGTGTCTCTGGCCTTTTCTATATATGTTCATCCTATTTATAAGGACTGGAGTAAGAGGATTAAGACCCACATTGGGCTATTTCTTACTGGAGTAATCTAATCAAATGGCCCTTACCTGATAATAAAAGGGTCAAGCCTACAATAGGTTCACACCCACAGGAATGGACCAATTTAAGAACATCATTTTTAGGGTCCACAAAAGTCTCAAACTACCACAATCTCCCTATACATATTTGCACTAAAGAAATCATACAGAAGCAAATGATTTCTTGTAAACTCTTATTACTCAACAACAAACTGAACAAACTGCAGAATGCTGTATTTGTCAATTTTATTAGACCCTAGTTTATATGAATTTATTTTATTTTCTTCTGTAATATCTTATTAACGGAAATTATATCTTTTCCAGTATTTCTCAATTATAAACCATACTTAGTAAAGATTTTGCCAATATATTTTTATAATTGTATTGCATGCTTTACATTTAGAAATGTAAAATTGTATGAAGAAGGGAGTACATCTGTAGTATTCTAACATAGATTGTGTTTGAGTCCCCATTTCCCCACACGATGAGTAGGATTTGGTCATCATGCACCATTCTTTTAAAATACTGCTGTTTGTTATTTTATTTATTTTATTTATTTTATTTTCCATTTTACTTTTCTAATCAAAGTGAGATTACCTGTATGTATAGCTTTCTTTTTCTTTCCTTTTCCAGGTTTAGAATAAGGATGATGTTAGCATAATAAATGACCTGGGGGCTGCTTTCTATCTTTTTGTATATGCTGCAACAATTTATATAAAATAAGAATAATCTGCTTTTTAAAGATTTGATATTGGCCCATGAACCAATGTTAATCCGTTTTATTTTCTAAAGTTTCATTGATGTTTTATAGGAACATAATCAGTTGTGGCGTACTAATTTAAATCTGGTTAAACCTGACTGCGTTACTCTTCTATCTTGAAATAGCATATTAAGTACATATACATACACACATACACACACACAAACATACATATATTTGGGGGAAGGTCATCTGGCTTTCAATCATTTTCCCATTGCTTGGCTGGGGATAACAGGATCTTTTGATTGAGGGCTATACTAAGAGTCACATAATGGGGAAGATAATTTCTCAAAAGGAGAGCAGAGTGCTGTTACTTAAATAAAGAGGAATAAAGCTTGAATTAACAAAAATACCCACATTTTCATTTAAGAAGTCACTTCTGCTTTTCTGGTTCAAAGGATAAGCATGTGGAATGTAGCCAAAAAGTAATGCATAGAATATGCATTTCAACAAGATTCCCAGGCGATTCCTGTGCACATTAAAGTTTGAGAAGTGCTGCTCTAGAAACTGAGTCAGGCTATTCTGGCGCGAAAGCTAGGTAGCGATAGGCACATGGCAACTGACAATAAATGGTAGCAGATATTACTCAGGGGGCAGAACTACAGTCAGCTAGACCTTTTTGCAATTTCCCCTTCTTTAATCTGTTGTCCTTATTCTGAGCAGAATAAACTACTTTAAGTATCACTTTCGTCCTGTTAACTCCTGCTCAAGATCCAACTCTAGCTTCCTTTTGCTAACAAAATAGGAATCCTAGTTCCCTGGTGTGGCATCGTTCGTAGATTGAGTGCGATTCCTTTCAGAGCCCGAGGATGACCTTGCTGATGACTCACCATTCTCTTGCAGTTCATTAGACGGCTCAATGAGGAAAATGATTTGCACAACTTCAAATTACACCATGAGCACTTAAATTCCAAAGCCAGATGATTATAATTTGCCTGACTTTCTATTGAGGACAGTCTCTTATCAAGCCAGTAATTTCATTATGCCCTTGATCAAGGGAAATGCATAAAAACCATCTGAATAGACCTGTAATATTTTGCTTCCTGTTCCCCATTATAATTTAAAGAAATTTGGGATCTAGGTCAGTTAATCAACCATTAAAAGTGGCTATCTCATTCACAAGTTGTTTTCTTACCCTTTGACAGCTGCCATGCTACAATTTTTTACTCAGCTGAAATGCTTTATTTAAATATGCACGTAAGATTTAAAATTAGAAAGTTTTCCCAGCTAAACTTCAAAGTTATCCCAATCTCTTTCTGGCTCTCCAAAGGCCTGCACTTATTCGATTTCACATACCCTTATGAAAAAAAGGAATTTTAAGGTAGTAGAAAATTGAACAACTACTTTCTATGATTTGAGGGTCTTGTCTTGGGTTTGGGTTGCCAGAGAAGTAAAACAGAATTTCAATGTGAATATCTGCTTTTACTAAACTTGTCATTTGGATGACCTGAAACAAAACTATAAAGTGGAGTTTTCTTCCAGTCCCATGTTGTCCCAATTTTTAATTCATTCTTTACATGTCTTCCTCTCCTACTTCTATTGTACTTCTGAGAACTGGTGTTCTTATAGTCTTTCTGCTTTTATTTTATTAAAAGTCTATTTTAAAAAGTATAAATCTGTACATATTTTTATATCATAGTCTTCTATATTTTGCCAGGTTTAAGCTTGCTCATATGGTAGAAGAGCTTAAACTAGGATGGTATAAAGAATGCTACTCTTGTGCCCACATTCACGGCATGTATTGCCCAGTCAATCATGGCACTCCACTGAGTACAGGTGGCTCCAAGGCCCTCAAACACTATTCGGTCAGAGTTGACATGCGAGGCAATGTCTGCTTTCTCAAGTTAGGAGGAGAGAGGTTTCACATCCTTCCCATGTACTGCTCCTTCCTATTTTGGGTACTGCATTCATGCTATTACTTCTATCACAAGAACAGCATCCAGCAGTCTTCTTCAAGGATACATGCCCTTACCCAAACCAATCAAATGGGATGGCAGAAGCAAAAGCAAACCATGAGAGTAATGAACAAGGAAAACAGGTTTACTATTAAAATTTATTACTTATTCTGATTGTTCAAAACCACAATTCAGGAGTTCAAGAAGACAAGTTATTAATGCAATGGCAAAGAGCCAGAAAGATAATGAGGGGAGAATCAATTCCACCTTAAGTCTCAATTTAGATAGAATTAAACAAAATTGAGCAGAGTGTATTAATGGATGTCAAATTAAGACGCTTGAAAAATAATTGAGCCTACTTTGTAAAATAAGATATGTAAACGTGCATGCTATGCTACAAGTTCCAAACAGTTTTCAGTTTGAAGATCCCATAGTGTGTCAATTATTTTTTTCATGGTGCATCCTAAGCCAAAAGAAATAATTCCAGTTATAAAATAAGAAGGTTCAAATTACGTAATAAATACTGATGGCCTGACAATGTAGTAGACACCTGAAAACTAATACACACAAATTGAAAGAAAAATCATTTTGATACATTTGCAACTAACCACAATTACTTACTAGTGGGATTGTTGTGCAAGTTGGACACTGTAAAGCTCCTCAACTCCTAAAATCAAATTGGACACTGGCACTCTTATTTCATTTCCACACTGATGACTCTGCCAGTATTTGCTTTTTATCAAAGCATCTGCCAAAAAGCCCACTATACAAAGATATGATGTCATCAAAAGGAATCTAGTACAAACTAATGCAGAAACTATGAACTACCTTGAGCAAGTAGTTCAATGAGTTATCTGTAGATATCGAATATTACTGAGGTTCCTTGAATATTTAAAATAATTTGGCAACCTTCTAAGGTCATTTACACTATAAAATTAGTAATCATTGTATTCCTCAAAGTTACAAATGATATAAAATTTGCGGTTGGTAATTTTAAATTTTGTTATACTAAAATAAAGAGTGAAATCTTTGGTTACTGTACTCCAGAAAAAACAACATGTTCTTTAAATTAATCCATTCCTGTAGGTGCAAACCCAGTGTAAGTAGGACCTTTTGATGAGGTTTCTTCAGTTAAGGTGTGTCCCGCCTCAACCAGGATGGGTCTTAATCCTATAACTGGAGTCTTTTATAAGAAAATGAAATTCAGACAGAGAAAGAGAAAGCTACAGAAGCAAGAACCTGAAATCAGTGAAACCAGCAAGAGAAGGGAGAGACCAGGAGATGCCGCCGTGTACCTTGCTATGTGACAGAGCAGCCAAGGATTGTGTGACAGCTGGTCTTTGGGAGGAAAACATCACTCTGATGATGCCTTGATTTGGATATTTTCCAGCCAAAAATCATTAGTGAATATACTCCCATTGTTTAACCTAACCCATTTCATGGTATTTGCTTTGAGCAGCTTAGGAAACTACAACAGTTACTGTAAGAGGATGAGTTGTCATCTGGTCTGGTCCTTCATCTTCAGTGTACATATTTCCAGTTCATCTGATGAATTTTTTTTGAGTGCCACATAATTTTTGCCCCAAGCATTCTGCTCTGGGAGGCTACTTCATTATCTAAATTTTTTTTCTCTTTTTCTTCTCATAAATGCGCTCAATATTTACTGTGAGTCTATAGCGTTGTTATTCTTAAGGAGTGCTATTTTGTTTTCTTGCAAGCTCTCTTCAATATGTCATTAATTTACTCAATACTGTCATGCAATTTATTCATCACATAAAGAACAATTATTCTTTCAATTTTCATGACCTTCATGTTCTGTCTATTACAGCTGGGAAATTTTTTAAAATATCGAGTTTTTTTTTTAATTTTAATTTTTAAAAAAGCTTTACATTCCATAAATGATATATCAAAAATATAGGGAAATTCTTTTTTTTATTATTATTATTTTTTATTTATTACATATCCCCCCCCCCTTTCTGCTTGCTCTTGCTGTGTGTCCTTTCTTCTGTGTCTTTCTATGTCTGCTACTTGTCTCCCCCGTCTTTGCGGCGATGCACCGAGTTGGCCCTCCGCAGCGTGGCTCACTCCGTTCGTGGGTGGCTCCATTCCGTTTCCACGGGCGGCTCTGCTCCATGTTTTGCGGGCAGCAGTCCTCCATGTTTTTGCGGGCTGCCGGCTTCTGCTTCGCAGGCGGCAGCTCTGCTTTTCACGGGTGACTTTGCCATGCCCGTGGGGGCTCAGCCCTGCCCGTGGTGGCTTTTTGCCTTGCCCACGGCGGCTCTGGCCCGCCCATGGCGGCTTGCCTTTCTCAAGGCCGTCTGTCCACTTGGAGAGGTCCCCGGGAACCGA
>PVKH010041195.1:0-10979 GCA_004027955.1 Chaetophractus vellerosus
TTTATTTATTTTATTACATATCTCCCCTTCCCCCCCGCTGCGGCGATGCGCCGAGAGTGGTCACTGCGCAGGCGCGGCTTTCCCCGCTTGTGGGCGGCTTCTGCGTTGATTCACGGCCGGCTTTCAGTTCGCGGGTGGCTGGCTGCGCTCCATTCGCGGGCGACCTGCCCTGCCTGTGGTGGCTTTTGCCCTGTCCGTGGCAGCTTTTTGCCCTGCCCACGGCGGCTTTGGCCCGCCCATGGTGGCCTGCCATTCTCAAGGCAGTCCGCCCGCTAGGAGAGGCCCCCGGGAACCGAACCCGGGGCCTCCCATGTGGTATGCCGGTGCCCTATCCACTGGGCTATCGAGCCGGTCCCTAATCGTTCTTTGATTTTTTGGTTCTACTTATTCTAAAACCTTTAAATTGTCCTATTTACTTTATCAAAACAGGACCAGGGACCCTCTACTGGGGCACAGACCAGATCCAAAGGGGCCTCGGGTTAGGGAAAAGAGACTCCAATGTCTTATTTTCCTTCACTTTCCTGTCCTGCCAGCAGATGGTGATCTTTGATGAACTTTTCCATATAGAGGTGATTCTTTCAACCTCTATTGGCTATGTTTCTGAGCCAGTTAGAACTGTGATTCAAAGCTGGGCCCTGCTGGTTAAACTCGCCAGAGATAAACCACTGTCAGTCCTTTTCCTCATCATCCCTCTTCTCAGGGTGAAATATGTCTGTTCCCCTCTCATATTTTATGAGAGGGTTTTACCTCTCTTTGCCTTGAGGGAGGGGGATGTGCACTGTTCCCAGTTGCTAGGGCTAGTAATTCACAGGTTTCTTTGCAGCCTCTTTGTCTGTCTGTCCCCACTCCCTCCTAGACGATGCATACGTCATTCTCCTGGTCTGCTGATCCCCAGAGCAGCTCACAGTTTATGCCCCTCCTCTGCTGTTTTTGCAAGAGAGCTGAGCCCTGCCTGACCTACTCAGATGTCATCTTCCCCAGTTGCCAGATTTTTGTCTTTCTCTTTTTCTTTTAAAGAATGTGATTCTAAGTAACATTAATACTGTAAACTGGGAGAAAATGTTTGATTTGTTTGAGGGAAAGCATTTAGCATTCTAATGTTAGTAACTTATTTATGTATAATTAATAAATGTACATCAGTGGAAAAGAATCATTAAAAATAGAAATATTTTATCTTTGAAGACTATCTGTATATAATGTTTTAAGTATTTAAAAGTGCTGAAGCAATGTTATATAATATCCTTTGGGAAGCAAAATAGAACTCTTTAAATTTATGGGCAAGCAAAATTTAAAGGGATGTGAAGTAACGGAACCTTTATAGTTCTTTACTGCTATGAAATGAGGAATGCAGAGATGGGTCAAGAGCTGAGCTGGGCCATTTACCTAAAGAAGTAGGTGAAGGGCTTTTAGGGTAGGTGATAGTCATAGTTATTATTAAAGCAATACTTAATGTATACCTCTGTAGGACCTAAAATTTTTTCTGCCTCAAAGTTTATTTTTCTATTATTTTCAATTTTCTGATGTGTAGTAAAATTAATTTAATTATAATGGAACTTAAATAAAATATAACATTAAGGTGCCTTTTGAACAGAAGCATACTACCCCTCTCCCCATACCATGAAGTTGGAAAATAGCCTCCTTTTTTTTTTTTTTTTTTTTTTTTCATAAACAGCATATGTTAAAACTTTATTTTGGTTCAGAAGTGTGGCATTCAAACAGAAAAAATAGCAATCCTAATTTATACTTCAATTGTACTATACATATTCTCTTTGTGGAAGAATTCCCTATAATTATGAAAGCTCTAGAAATCAGTGTCGAAGGTTTCAAATTTGAGAGGCAAAAACTACATTTCTGAATTTGCTAAAATGAAAAGCATAATCAATTACCTACATAAACTTGAATTAATGTAATTATACACCATGGCTAGATGAAAAACAGATATATACATTAAGTCATATACATTGACTTTTCATTGATTAGTGGGACAATAAACATTGTAAAATACAAGTAAGGCAAAATATATCTTAAAGGCACATAATATGATTGAAGATATTAAGGAAATATTAAGTGAAAAAAGACTAACAAAATATTGAGGAAAACAACGATTGCTTTTATTTATTTTTATTTTTTAATATTTATTTTTATTTATTACATATCCCCCCCAACCCCGCTTGCTCTTGCTGTGTGTCCATTCTTCTGTGTTTTTCTATGTTTGCTTCTTGTCTCCTCCCCGTCTTTGCGGCGGCGCGCCGAGTAGGCTCTCCGCAGCGGCGGCTCGTTCTGTTCGTGGGTGGCTCCATTCTGTTTTCACGGGCGGCTTCGCTCCATGTTTTGTGGACAGCAGTCCTCCATGTTTTTGTGGGCTGCCGGCTTCCGCTTCGCAGGCAGCAGCTCCGCTTTTCACGGGTGACTTTGCCATGCCCGTGGGGGCTCCGCCCTGCCTGTGGCGGCTTTTTGCCTTGCCAATGGCGGCTTTTGCCCCGCCCATGGCGGCTTACATTTCTCAAGGCTGTCTGCTCGCTCGGAGAGGTCCCCGGGAACCGAACCCGGGGCCTCCCATGTGGTACCCCAGCGCGCTCTTTATCCACTGAGCTATCTAGCCGGGCCCTGCTTTTAAATATAATTTAAAAATCAACAATTTCAAATTTGTAAAATCACCAGATTGTTATATACCTCAACTTAATATCAATTGCATTTGAACTTTTTAAAAAAATTTTTAATTAATTTTTTTTTTTTTTAGGATACTTCGATTACATAAATGTGAAAATAGCCTCCTTAAACAAGATTTCCAAAATGTATTGAATTTTTTTGGAGTGGGGTGGGGTGGTATTATTTATGAATTATTTATATTACATTTTTAAAGTATACTTCTTCACTGGCTATTTGTTCATCTGTTGTTACCTCATTTGAAATCTCTCAGTGATTCAGGTATTATATGGATTTCCATTTTTAAAATTAAAATTTGGGAAGTTAGCAGTAACGCACACAAGCTGGTTCATAACAGTGCTTTTTCCACTTAAGTTCTCTAAACATTTTATATGTGTGGATGTATTTGATTATGTGCACATATGCCTGGATGTCTTAAAGAGACTTGCACTAAAATGTTAACAGTGGTTATCTCTTGGGTGGTAGGGTTTTGATCATTTTTTATTTTTGATTCTTTAGCCAGTGTTGTTTTGTATTTTCTGAGTCATTTTTATAATTAAAAAACATAAAAACTATATATTAAGTCCAAAGAAGTCTACTGGAAAAGGAGAGATTTCAAATAAAGTTAAATAATCAGTTCATCTTTTCTCTAGACACGTCAAGTTCTGGAGGAGCTGACTGAGTTGCCTGTTATGGTGGAACTAGCCAGTGACTTCCTGGATAGAAACACTCCAGTTTTTCGAGACGATGTTTGTTTCTTCATTAGTCAATCAGGTATGCTAGTTTTAAAGACATGAAGGGAAGGACAGTCTATTCTAGAATGTCTTGGCGAAACTGATGTTTAAAGATAAACTTGCCTTGCAGATGACTTGGTAAATAGCAGTTTATTTTGATAGTATGTAATTCTTCATGAATTAGTAAAATTAATACCTTTTACCCTCAAGGAGCTGAATTTTCAAAGACAGAAGGAAAAGAGATGTTAAAAATCTTATTAAAAGTTTTATAAATTAAGTGCACGTTTTACTTAAAACAAGTGATATTGTTGAAAGTGTAGTCAATTTTTTGTTTTTATTTTTGCATCTAAGAAACAGCATATGTCAAAACTTCTCCATGTGTCTTACAGTGATTCATCTTTTACACAGGTGAGACAGCAGATACCCTGATGGCTCTTAGGTACTGTAAGGAGAGAGGAGCTTTAACTGTGGGAATCACAAATACAGTTGGTAGCTCTATATCAAGAGAGACAGATTGTGGAGTTCACATTAATGCTGGTCCCGAGATTGGTGTGGCCAGTACAAAGGTAAATTCTTGACTTATTTCTCACGTGATTACTTAATCATAGTGTTGGTGAAACAGACTCATGTATTTTATGTTTCCTTTGTTAGCAGTTACAGAACTCATACATTTAACTAGTCATTGTAATTATTTTTAAGACTTTCATAGTCGATGATAGATTAAAAACTTGTCCTCCCACCCCTGGATTGAATTGTTTATAGGAGACAAATATATGTAACCTAAGTCTACTTTGAAAAGGTCTCTGCTGGATGTCCCCGATAATCATTTATATTCTTCCTGCCAGGTGTAGTGGGGATACATGTTAAGTTTGACATCCCCTTCTTTTGCTAAGTTGTAGAGAATTAGAAAAGTAATGAACTAAAAGGAGCCAGTTTAGTAATTTTGGACATATTTTTATTTAGATATTTATGTTTTTCAATAATTCTATGCCAAAATGTACACGCATACTACCTTTGAAAGTTTGTAAGTATTGTTTTCACTGGTATAAAATTTGGCGATTAAAAAAAAAGAGTACTATATGATCATATCTGTTTCTCTTTAGATACTACATTTATTGAGGTTTGAAAGTACCTTCATTTTTTTTTTAAAGGCCTAGTGAGGCTACTTTGTTTTTTGGAATTAAGAGAGACATAAATTTAGTACTAGTAATAAAAATAGGAAACCTTGGAAAGTGATATAAATGAACAGGATGATCTCTATCCACAAATGTATACTCTTTATGATTTCACATTTTCATTTTCTTATTTATTTATTTTTTTGCTTAAGTCTAATATTTCTGGCTGATAGTCTAATAACATGCTTGTGTATTGGTGGTTTGAGTTTAATTAAAGGCATGTGGAAGATGATATCAATGTGTATATGAGCACATTTGAATTTTTTTGCTTTTAAAAAATTTCATGGATAATTTTTTTGTGGAAAATTTGTGATTGTTATGTAAAAATTCTTGAGGTTTTTCTTTCTTGGTTATGTTGATATTGCTAGCACTGTAATTTACAGATAGCTGAAAACCTGAATTTTTTCTGTGTGGTAATTAAAAGATATGTAAGGTATTTGTGCTTGGGTTTCCATCCTGTGGTTGAATAAATAACCAGGCACCCTCTGCTGGAGCTTTCAGATTTTTGGAACAGTGTCTAGACAGATGGCTTTGATTGGGGCTTGGAATCCCAGATTCCCTTTATTCACAGAACATCGTGAAACAAGGGTTTCAGCATGGATACATGGTATATGGGGTCATACCAGAATGGGTACTATTGACTTACCTTTTTACAAAATCTTTCTTGAACTATGATCTGCCAAGAGAAATAGTGTTTTTGTTTTCTAATTCTTTTGTTAATGAGAACTTAAATCATAATTTTATTATGATGATTTTCAAACATAGCTAAGAGTTTTACATCAATACCTATATGTCTACTGCCTAGATTCTATTATTAGCTTTTTTTTTTACAGTTTTATTAATATATAATTTTCATACCATAATATTCACCAATTTTAAGTGTACGGTTTCAGTAAATTTATTTGGCCATGAAAGTATAGCCACAATTTGATTTTAGAACACGTCAGTCACCTGATAAATTCCTTTGTGTTCAATTTCTTAAAAATAGAGTTATAATATGGGTCTTTGGTTTCTGGTTTCTTTTACTTAACATGAAATTTGTGAGATTCAGTCATGTCGTTATTTGAATCACTAGTTCTTTCCTGATTTTCAGCCTTTTTTTTTTTCCCAACCTTTTCATTTTGAAATAACTACAAATTTGTAGGAAGTGGAACGTATTATACAGATAAGTCCCATGTACCCTTCACCAAGTAACTTCAGTGGTTACATCTTGGATAACCATAGTACTGTCTCAAAACCAGGAAATTGGCTTTGGCACAATGTGCATGTATAGTTCTCTGTCATTTTGTCCCATGTGTAGATTTCTGTAAGGGCTACCGCAAGCAAGATACAGAGCTATTCTACCACCACAAATATCTAGTTAGACTGAAGTGTAGAAACCTTACCTCCCTTTACTCTTCCCCATTTATGATACACTGTATTTGTCTTAAATATTTCCTTTATATACATTGATATCCACATGAAGCACTGTTATGCTTTTTGCTTTGACTGGCAAACATAACTTGGAAGACTCAAGAAAAAAAAGAAAGTCTACTGAATTTACCCACATTTTTGTTCTTCCCTTTGTTCTTTCTTTCTTCCTGGTTCTTTAAGATTCCTTCTTTTATCATTCCTTTTGGTTTTAAGGACTTCTTTGAGCCATTCTTTGAGGGTATATCTGCTGGTGACAGATTCTCTTAGTTTTCATTTGTCTGAGAATATCTTTATTTCCCCTTCATTTGTGAAGGCTCATTCATCTGATAGAGTTCAGAGTTGACAGTTCTTTTCTTTCAGCACTTGAAAAAAATGTGCCACTTTCTTCTGGCCTCTCTGGTTTCTGTTGAGAAATCTGTTGTCATTTGAATTGGTTTTCACCCTGTATATAAACTGTCATTTCTTGTTTTAAAAAATCTTTTCAAAATCTTTCAAAATATTTTTAAAATCTTCAAGATTTTTTCTTTGTCTTTAGTTATTTGGAAAAGTTATGATGTGTTTTAACATGAATTATTTTGAGTTTATCCCCTTTGGGGTTTGCTTAACTTCTTGAATCTGCAAGTTTATATCTTTTGTTAAATTTGGGGAAATTTTGGTCATTATTTCTTTGAATACTTTTTCAGTCCCTTTCTTTCTCCTTTCCTGGGACTCTCATGAATATAAATCTTAGATCATTTGTTATACTCCCACATTTCTCTGAGGATCTGTTCCCTTTTTTCAGTCTGTTTTCTCTCTGTTGTTCAGATTGGGAAATTTCTCTTGTTTTTGTCTTCAAGCTCATTGAATTTTTCCTGTGTCCCTCCATTCTGCTGTTGAGTTTTTAATTTGGTTTATGTATTTTTCAATGCTAAAATTTCCATTGGCTCTTCTTTGTATATTTTGTTTCTTTGCTGAGAGTTTGTATTTTTTTCATTTGTTTCAAACGTGTTCATAACTTCTCATTGAAGCCTTTTGATGATGGCTGCTTTAAAACCTTTGTCAGATAATTTAAACATTTGTGTCATCTTAATGTTGGTGTGTCTCTTGATTATCTTTTGTCATTCAAGTTGAGAATTTTCTTGTTCTTGGTTTGCTATGTGATATTTTATTGTACTTTGGACCTTTAGGGTATTATATTATGAGACTATGTATGGCTCTTATTTAAATCTTGTTTTACAAGTTTCCTTTGACCCTGTGCTAGAGGGGGAAAGAGGGCTACTGCAGGTGTGCGTGAAGGTCCAGATTCCCTATTTAGCCTCCTTTGACACTTGGAAGGGGTGGATTGGGTGCTTTGTTACTCCCATACAGGTGGGATTTCAGGCTTCTCACAAGGCCTTTGCTGATATCTCCCTTGGTGGGAGTGGGAGGGCCTCCTTGTTACTACTTGGTGAAGGTGAAAGTCCAGAATTCTAGAGGCGGAGGCATCTTTCTGCTGGATGATAGTGAAAATTCCGGCTTCTCCACAGACAGATTGAGAGGTCATGAGTTTGTTTAGGTTTTGTTTTTTAGTAGTATGTGGTTGTACCAAATACCATTGATTTATACTTTGGATGGATTTATGTTTTATTAATATGTGTCAATAAAATTGATTTGTTAAAAAAAATAAATCATTGCACATATGATTTCATTGGGAAAAAAAAATTCCGGCTTCTCACTCAGCCTTCTGTGATACGACCAGCGTGGGTATTGGGGGTGGGTGGAGAGCCTCTCATTATAGTTGGGCAAGGGTGGAAGAGGTCTCCACTCCCCACCTGGCCTTTGCTTTTGGGAGTACAGGTGAAATCATGGCTTTTTCTATGGTATTTGGCTGGAGTAGGGTGATTATTGTCTAAAAGTTGCTGTCTTACTAGGTTGTCTTTGTTATTCCTTTGACTAGAAAGAGGAGGCTTTTGTTGGAATTGTTTTGTCTGCTCACATTGGCATTCTAGGTTCTTGGCTGGCTTCTCCAGCACCCAATTTGGGAAAAATTTTGAAGCAACGGTTAAGTTTATTAATTATGATCCTCTCATATCTTCTGTTGTGTTTTGTTTTATTTTAATTTTTTTTTAATGCTGTTCATTATTCACTAAATATTACGATCTACTAATGGGTCTCTACTGACAATTTGGAAAATAGTCCTTACCCTTCCGTCAAGGTCTTTTCATGTTTTGGCCCCCATTTACTGCTCCACTGTTACCTATGACCATTCACACTTACTCACCACTTGCATTCTACTTTTCTCAGTTCCTGAAAAGTACCTCATTCATAATATGGAAGTAATGATACCTTCTCTGCTTCAACTCTAAGCTCTTTGGTTTAGATTTTAGCACTATTTGAGGGAGAAGAAATCATTCGTAACAAAGGAAGAATTTTCAATTCCTCGGGCATCATTAACAAATAAGTACATTTTGAAAATATGGGAATGTATGCTGTATATTTTAAAGAAATTCACTAACTAAAAGCATAATTCTATGTAATTTTAAAATCTAGCTCAGAAGACTCCTGTTCTGCAAAACATTCTTTCAACTTTAAAGTTAAATTAGTTGCATCCACTTTTGTATTCTCTCACCACTGTTCCATGCTCCTGGGACAGCGCTTAAACTCACTGTGAAGTCCTTGAGGAAAGGACCAAGCTTTTGTGTACTTAGCTTGTTATACAATCTAGTTCGTAGTAACTGTTCAGTAAATATTAATTTAATGAATAAAGGTCTATATCTATGCAAAATTATTTATATTGTGCAGTTTTACCAGTGGTTTACTATCTTGAATTCAAATATTCTTATAGTCCCTGTAAAATAACTTTTCATAGCATATAGATTTATTCGTTAAACAACAAAAAAAAATGACTCTCTTAAAGAGTATGGCAATATAGTGTTACATTCATTTTTATTCAGTTCTAAAGTATTGTTGTTTTCTTCAACTACCCTAGACTTCTGGATTTGGAGCTATAAAAAGTTTTGTGACATTTAATCAAGACCATTTCTGAATAGTAGCTGTAAATTTATGTGTTAATGGGTGAAAGAAGTTGATCACTGGGCCAGATTCCTGGGCCTAGCAATGGAACTCACAGAAGAATTCTGTAGTCTTGATTACAAGCTCTCAATTTTGCATGAAAGACTTTCAGGGTTAGAGGGACACTTCTGACTTTCTCATAATGTCAGACCATAGACAATTTGATATTTCTGTAGGAATTGATGTGTGTAAATATGCAGGTTCAACAATTTTTGTATGTTTTTGCAGGTGTTAAGAATTTCACCATAGTACAGGCTTTTGTTGATTTTTAAAAATAAAGCAATGTAATTTTATTTTTTGCTGAATAAAAGGCAAAACCAAATTTAAAAGTTCAGAGTCAACATTTCCCTAGTAAATTCTTTCAAACCTTAGTAGATTCTAAATGTGGGGTGTAGCTTATTTTTCTCAATTGGTTTCCTGGTATGTATTGATAAAATGAAAATATGAAATTGGAAATTAAGTTGAAATAGCAAAGGAGTGGAAAAATGCATGAAAGCTACCCTGTTTAATATTTGTACTTAAAAACCAGTGTTCAGATGTTTTAAGTTCACACAAAGAAACCCTGGTCTGTAGAATAACATTTTTAATTCTGAGCAGGAGGAACTGGAATACTCATTATCTGATCAGTTTAGATTAGAAGTAATTTATGTATCCTGGTGGTCCAAGACATTGGGTCTTTTCCTCTGCCCAGATAGTATATTTTATAATAAATCAGCTTATTGAAAGGTAGTAGAGGGGGCTGGCTGTAGCCCAGTGGATAGGGCGCCGGTTCACCACATGGGAGGCCCTGGGTTCGGTTCCTGGGGACCTCTCCAAACGGGCAGACTGCCTTGAGAAGGCAAGCTGCTATGGGCGGGGCAGAGCCGCCGCGGGCAGGGCAAAGCCGCCACGGGCAGGGCAAGTCGCCCGCGAACGGAGCAGAGTAGCCTGCGAAACGGAGCCGAGCCGCCCGCGAAACGGAGCCGAGCTGCCCATGAAACGTAACAGAGCCGCCCACAAGCGGGGCAAGCCACCTGCGTGGTGGGCCGACTCGGCGCGTTGCCACAACGCTGGGAGACAAAAGCAGACATAGAAGAACACAAAAAAATGAACACACGGCAAGAGCAAGCAGAAAGGGGGGGATATGTAACAAAAAGAAAAAAAAAAGAAAAGAAAGGTAGTAGAGAGTTGCAGAAAGAGGAAATAGGGAGTCTTGCATAACTTTCGGGAAGATATGGAACATTATCAGACCATGATTTTATGGTACAGGAGTCTCATTATCTACATGATGACAATATTCACTAATAAAGTAGTCCTTTAGCCAAAGAAGAGTTAGAAAAATTAAGCATATATAGGCCACAAAAAAATCCAGAGTAGTTTTCTTAAGTTAAAATTGTACATAACACTATATAAACAACCATTCAATAATAATCCTAGAGATTTAATAAAAACACAAATGCAAATAAAAAGCCTCAGATATTTTTAACATGAAAATGTTCCTCTAAATACTATCAGGTTAAAAAGATGTCAAAATTACTATTAAAAATAACTATAATGAACAATATGGGTAAAAATTTAGAGTGTGTGGCCAAAATGATCATTAGAAGTAAATTCATAAATGTTTTATCTTTAAAAAGAAAATGAGCCAAGTATTTAACTCAAAAAGTTAGAAAAAGAAAACTCAGTAAAGCAGAAGGAGGAAAATAATAGAAACAAAAAAAGAATGAACTGCAAAACAGCTTCAGGTCCTTCATTTCTGTGAGCCTGAGCTGCTCTTCTGGAACCTTCCAAGACTATAATCTTTATTACTGTGATGCAGAAGCAAGAAAGGTGGCCTTAGAATCTTTCTCAAGATGATGTTAGAGATTGGCTATATATGAAAATTATTTGCTATGCCTATTCTAGAAGTTCTACCCAGAAATTTTATCCAGTTTAATAAGAATAAGTAAATATAACATTGAAAATGGAGGGAACAAAATTCCCCTTATTTGCAGTTGATTAT
>PVKH010041196.1:0-10974 GCA_004027955.1 Chaetophractus vellerosus
AGCTCTTTTAGCTTGTGTTTTCTCTTTGCATTTCCCTGTTCTTTCTTCTGTCACAGGAATATAGATTTTTAAACCTCAGCTCATTGATTATATCTGCCTGCTTGTCTGAATTTCTGAATACCAAAGGAATCTACAGTTTGGAAACATAGACACTTTATTTTATTTTACATAGGGAAGGTGTCCTTGATGACTTTTATGTATATATGTACGCACATATATGTTTATGAACGTTTTTTTTTCTTTGCTTCCAGACTTAATGGACATCCTACAGATTCTACATTACTTTTCGTGAGTGCCATTCTCCCCCAGCCTTCACTGCTTACCTGTATTATCATGTATTTATTGTTGAGTCCTTTGATGCTGTGTTCTGGCAGATTCTATTTCACAGCAGTTCTCTGGTGACACGTCTTACCCCTACTACACTTAAATTCACTCTCTGTCTTAGTGACCCTGGTCATGACCCTCCTCCGATGATAAAAGTAGGTTTTGGGTCATAGTTGCCTATGATGTGGTTTCTGCAGTAGAATCAGTGTGGGGAGTTGGGAGTAGCTATCAGGACTTCCCAGGAAAGTGCCAGGACTAATGGTTGTGCCGAGGGAAGTAGTGGAACATGTGCCAATATTTGCCAGTGGCGCTGGGAGCTCTAAACTCTGTTAATGACTAGATTGTGTCTTTGATTTTTAGAGACTTATGATCATACATGCTTTTTGTGTAGCTATCAGGGTTCTTACAGCTCCTTTAAATGAGTGGCTCAGCCACCTAAAGTATTATTTAGAATCTATAATTAGTTATAAGCCCTATCCTTGTCAAAAATATTGATTTCATTCCTCAGTCATGGTTTGCAAAATGTGTTCTCCAAGTGTACAACAGAGGGTCGCTCCCAGCATTTGAACCTGAGGATCAATGGGGACTGTGTTGGGGGAAAATGCTGACTCCTGTGTTAAAGATTCCTATAAATTAGGAAGAAAAGGCAGATAATCCATTAGAAAAATGGGCCAGTAACAATAGGTAATGTTTACTGAGTATGGCAGCTACTGCAGTGATTTAAGTGTTGTATTTTATGCCATTCTTACTTCCTGGTGAGTTCGTTATTAGTATGTCCCCATTCTCTGCAGGAAGGAAGGAGGCACTGAGCTCAGGAATTTGCTTGAGGGCACTGAGGTAGTAAGGGTGGAATCAGGATTTGAATCCGGGCAATCTGACTTCAGAGCTCATGCTCATAACCAGTAAAGGAAACACAAATTCACACTGAGAAATACTATTTAATGCTGTGAGGTACCACCTTGCACTTCTCAACTTCCAGTGTTACTGTGGCAAGAATACTTCATAGATGATGTGTGTACTTACATTATAGGGTAGGGTACAGAATGTCTTTTTACGATGTTTAGCAGCCTTGATATCATTGTTCAAATGGATTCTATTAGCAGTGTTTGCAAAATGGAGATTCTCTTAAGTTTTATCATTCCTGATTCGTTAATAAACTGGAATACTTTTATAAAAGAAACTTCCTCCTGATCCAATACTTCCTTTTCCTTAGGTGTCACTTTGTCTAGAGATACACATTTTATTCTTTCCCTTTTTAAAAAAAAATGTAGTTTCAAAATAATGAATTGGGTCCCTTCCCACATAGTTTTCACCTTTGACTCCTAAACATGCATTATCTAGTTAAAAAATAACTATAAAAAGGATCCTTGAAATTGAAAATGAAACAGCTCCACAGAAAAGATTTATTTTGAGTTTACAATTTAGTGTTTAGATTATCTGACTTTATTTGGATGTGTTCTGATAAAAAAGACTAAAAACATTTCAGACTTCATTTATAGTTTTATTTACTGTGATTTATAGTAGTTTTATTTATTGTAGATACATAGCATAAGTTATACAAGCTGTTCTTCTGTTTGAGCTGCATCAGAATCCTCTGAAGAGTTTGTTAAAGCAGATTGTTGAGCTCCACCCCCAGTCTTGATGCACTAGGTCTGGGGGTGCCCCATCATTTTGTATTTCTACAGATGCAGCCGGTCTGAGCACTGAACATGCTTTGAGAACTACTGAGTTGTAGAAATAATGTTATTTTTTAATTTTTTGTATGACAAAGAGTCTTTACTTTTAAATTATTACTAGTACATTAATCGATAACATGTAATAAGTTCTTTAATTCTATCTAGTAATTTTTATTAAAAGAAACCAAAAGCAGCTTAATTATTCCCATATTCATTGTTCTAACTCTTAGCCAGAAAGGACTACTTTAAGGCTGGCTGCTGCGTCTGACAGGATACAAATGACTCTTTACTACATTTTCATAGGTAAAGCCCCTGACCTTTAAGAAAGCCTTAGGGAAATAAAATATTTGACCCCTTTCCTTCTTCAAATAAGTAGTTTTTGGTACCAGATCTAAGAAAGAAAAAGTCAATATTGCCATATATGTAGCTTGAGCTAAAATGGCAAAGAAAGACAACATACACCCATTAAAGTATACGCTCCGCAGGCGGTACTGTGCAGTGCTGCTCTGTTTCAGCCTGAGCTGCTGCTTTGGCCTGCTTCAGCCTCGGCTTCTTTTGCTGGCGAGCCCGGACACCTTCTTGGCGGGACACTTCTGGGCCTGCAGCAGCTGCTGGGTGCCCTGGGACTGCGAAGCCAAGGCGGCGTGGGGCTGGGTGCAACTTTATAATCAAGTAATTACGTAAAAACACCAATGTTAAAATCAAATAGAAAATATCAATATGAATTCATTTAAAAAATATCTATATTCTCCCTAGCTTTGTTCACCGAAAATTCTTTTGAAGCAGTGTCACCACATTTCTACTGAGTATCACCCCTAGTGCCTGATCGTGACCTTGAATACCATTTCACAGGGAAGAAACCAGGGCTTTATGAAGAGATAAATACAATTCAGGGAAGATATAAAGCTAGGAAATCTTGTTGACCTAAACCCCAAGGCATTTCTCGCAGACCAGTGGGGTAAATGAAGAAGTCATTTGGAAGGAGCTCCCAAAGTTGTGATATCAAAATTGTGCAGTGGGTCAAAACACATCGAATCAGTAAAAATCCAAGAACCTGTAATGAAGCTCTAAACAAAGTTGCAAAAATACTCATTTGTCATCATTTAAGGTCACTATTAAAATGATTCCTCACTTTGAAAATTGCTAATTAAAGGGAAACTGTACTTATTTATTCAGCCTTTCCACTAGGGGCTATATTTTATGATGATCAAATAGCTCCAGCTATGATGAAAAGCTCTAATTTACAGCAGAATGCTGCTAATAAATGAGTGGCATGGTAGAATCACCAAGACTCATGAAATTATTAATTCAAGTAATATTAAAACCCTGAGATAATTGGTTGAGTAACTGAATACTAGTTTAGTTTAGTGTGAAAATATTACCACAGATTACTTACTAGTTGCTGGGGGAAAATCACAGCCATAGAGTGCAGGCATCAGACAGTTAAATCAGTCCTCAGTTCTCTAATATGGACCCGCTAAGGGTGAGTCAAGCAGATATGTCCCCTGATGTGACTGCAGCCTACAGTATATAGCATCACCTACAATGTTTTCTACTTAAACGTGGGGAACTTGAGTCAATTATGTCTTTGGATCAAGGGTTTATAACAAGGAGTCTGAGGTCTAAGGTTCTGTGGTTAGAATGCAGGAGTCCATGGACTTAGAAAAATGTCCATCTTTTCACTAGTCTCTAACTGAAATTTGCAATTCCTGCAATTATGTGTGTTGAAATAGTAGCTTGTGTGACTTTGTCACCAATAAAAATCACAGAATTTATATTTATATTCATTACTTGTTATTAATGGGTTAAAAACACTTCTGTAATTATACCATAAATTTGTTTTTTACATATTTTAATTAAATATTTTAGACATTTAAAAGTGTTATGCTGAGAAGAGATCTTTATGCTTCACTGGTCTGCCAGAGTAGTCCATGGTGCCTGCTTTGGATCTAATGCCAGTCTGAAGAAAATGGGGAGGACAGGAGAACTATTGAGACAGCACCACAGAGAATCAACCCATCACTTGCTATTTCTTTGTCCAAAAAAAAGGGGGCTGGTGGGTTTGACTATGCTACATTAAGTTGCAAGGACCTATATAATGAAGACACCTGTGGTCTTGGATACTGGTTTGGACAATCCAGCTGTTAAGGATCTTTTTGAGATAATTAAAAATTAGGATATGCTTTCGATTATTAGATGAGATAAAAACATACTGAAATGGAAATATGGAGATCAGTAGCTGAAAAATGAGTATCGTTTTCGGTGAGAATGTCATTTATCACAATCTCTCAAAAGGTAACTTCACCCCAGCTAAAAGTGCCCATCCCTTTGCATTATTTGTCTCAGTAGTACTTTCCACCATCTAACATATTCTGAATGTTGCTTATTTATTTCGTCAACCCCCGTCCATTAATAGGTAAACACCTCAGCGGCAGGGAATTTTGTTCCTCACCTTTGTGTTCTCCAGCATCTACTCTGCACATATAGGCAAAGATTCCTAATTGAATGCATGAACAAATATATATCCAGTGTGTATGCATACTCAGTGTAGTGATTTGAAGTGGTGTGTACCTCAGGAAAACATGCTCTTAAACTTAATCCATTTCTGTGGGCGTGAACACATTTTAAAAAGGAGTTAAAAATTTTTTTTTCTTTACTAGAGAAGTTGTGGGTTTACAGAACATTCATGAATAAAATACAGGATTCCCATATACCACCCCACCACCAACACCTTGTGTTGATGTGGAACATTTGTTACAATAGATGATAGCACATTTTAATAATTGCATTATTAATTAAAGTCCATGGTTTAACTTAGGGTTTACCTTTTGTGTAGTATAGTTACAAAGATTAAAAAAATTTTTTCTTCCTTTTTTTAATATACTTTTTAATTTTAATTTTTTAAAAGATACTTAGATTACATAAATGTTACATAAAAAATATAGGGGATTCCCATATGCCCTGCTTCATAACCCTCCCACATTATCAACATCCTTCATTAGTGTGGTGCATTTGTTACAATTGAGGAACACATTTTGGAGCATTGTTACTAAGCATGGGTTATAGTTTATATGGTAGTTTACACTCTCCTGCACGATTTTGTAAGTTATCGTAAGATAATGGCCTGTACTTGTCATTGCAGTGCCATTCAGGACAATTCCCAAGTCCCGAAAATACCCCCATATTATACTTATTTTTCCCTCTCCCTCTCCTCGGAACCTCCAGTTGCCACTGCTTCCACATCAATGATAAAATTTCTTCTACTGCTAGGATCACAATAAGTCTATAGTTGAATAACAGTAGGTTCTTTTTAGTCCATCGTTCATTCCCCAGTCCTGAGGATTCTGGGATGATGATGCCCATCCACCTCTAATTGAGAGGAGGCTTAGATCCCATAGGGCAGGTGGATGGGACTGTCTTGCTTGCAATTGCAGACTCTCTCTGTTCCTTGGGATGGTTGTTGTCTATCATTGTCTCCTTATTAGTTGTCCAGGGTGAGTCCAGTGAACTGGAGAGTGGGTGTTACGACTCTGTTGAGATTTAGGGCCCATCTGGCACATGGATACACCAAAGATTTAAGTCTCTTGCTCATATACCTATCCATTCTAATACTAACTGTAGGTTCAAATAGAAGGGCCAGAAGAGCCTTCTGAATATCTGTAGACCCCTTAGGAGCCCTGCTATTTGAGCTAGTATTTACTTTGGCAGTCAATGAGATCCTCCAGAGATGTGCATAAGCATAACCTCTGGAATGACCTCCTGACTCATTTTGAAGTCTCAGCCATATAAACTCATTTGTCTTTACCTTTTCCCCTTTCTGGTCCAGGTCTTTTTCCAGTTACATTGATAGTTGGTGCTTGGTAGGAATCCCTCAGTGCCAGTGAGGCTCATCCCCAGGAGTCATGTCCTATGCTGGTGGGGGGGGGCAGGGGTGGTAATGCATTTATATGCTAAGTTCGGCTCAGAGAGAGTCCCCATTTGACCAACAAGTAGGCTCTCAGGAGGTAACTCTTAGGCACCCTATAATACTAGGATAAATTTCCATTTCAAAAGTAAAGGTTCAAGTAGAGGGGCGGGAGTTTCTCAAGAGCATAGGCAGTGCTTAATAGGGAAGAACGGCCAATATGTCAAGCCCTCAGTGTTCTTGCAAGTAATGAAGAATCTTGTTCTTCAAGGAGTGAACTTTGGTGGTTGCCATGGTTCCTGAGGGGAGGGGGAGGGAGGAATAGAATAGATGGAACAGGGGCCATTTTGGGGACAATGGAATTGTACTACATGATCTTACAATGATGGATACAGGCCATGTTAAATTTCATCAAAATTTATAAAAGTTTGTGGTCCAAAATGTAAACCATAAGGTAAATCATTGACCATGGTTAGTAACAGTGTTTCAGTATTTGTACATCAATTGTAACAAATGTACTGTCCACATGTAAAATGTTATTAATAGGGGAAAGTGGAAAAGGGGGAGGATGTTGGATATTTGGGAATCCCCTATATTCTGTATGTGACTTTTCTATAACCTAAAGCTTCTTTGAAAGCAAAATGAAAAAAATAAGACACTGGGGTAATAAACAGGGCAAAATGTCACTGTACATACAGGACAACAGATCTTACAGTGATGAAAGACATAATGTCAAAAAATTTTTTAAAAAATATTTTTTTTCATTTTTTATTTTTCCAAAATTTTAAAAAAGTTTTTGTATTTCATTTCTTATTTTTAAAGCTATCTATCATTATGATATCATTTTCTTACTAATTGTATTTGTTTATTTTTTTTTGGCTTCACTTTTGAGGAAGTTTTGGATCACAGAAGGGACACAACTATGATGGAGGATCCTTTTGTGGGGTGTCAGTGATGGGGGATACATGGGAGGAGGTTCACCTGGGCCATACCTATAAGGCATATAAATGTGTTCAGGTGTTCATGGGGCATTGTCACGGTGGGTGGAGATTCACATGATAGCAGAAAGAATATTGAATTCCCATCCTGGGGAGCTCTGCCACATTCTCTAATGGAACAGCAACAATCCCCTGAGGACAGGGGCGCTGACTAGTGGAGGAGGATGGTCCATTGACGGGCCCTTGATATTGATGACTGTGCTTATGAATCCTTACTCTTGAAATTGAAATTTTTCTTCTAACATATATACACTCCAGCATTTCCCCTTTTAAAAATTTTGTTCTTTATTTTAACATTTCCCCTTTTCAGTCATATACAGATATATATTTCAGTGTTGTTCATTATGTTCACAATGTTGTGCCACCATCATCACCATCCATTGCCAAAACATTTGCACCAATCCAAATAGGAACTCTGTACATTTAAGCCTTAACTTCTTGTCTCCTGCCCCTACCCCATCCCCTGTCAGCTATATTCTAGACCCTGGTTCTAGGATTTTGCTTATTCTCATTATTTCAAATCAGTGAGCTCATGCAATATTTGTCCTTTTGTGTTTGGTTTATTTCACTCAACATGATGTCTTCAAGGTTCATCCATGTTGTCACATGTATCAAACTTAAAAAATCAAAGACTCAAACTTCTTGAAGATCCTCAGTGTGGACCCAGTAGAATGGTCTCCTTTTGATTAAATTACTAAATAAGCTTGCTTTTAATATGTTTGTAAATATCTATGTATCCAGTGTTCTTTGTGATGTGCAGACATCATGAAAAATAGACTTCCTTTTTTTCATGGAGCTAACCTGTTCATAGGATAAGATGAATTATTTAATACACAGCTTTCATTTTTAGGCCTTTTTATGTTATTTAATATAGCATCTAAAATCGTTTATTTTTTTTAATGATCCAAATATTTAATTCCATGCAAATTTACTGTTTAATGTGAAAGCAGAAAAATAGATTATTTCCTTTTTTTATGCAACTGGTAAATAAAGAATATGAAGTAATTACATGCTAAAACAGACCTCACTTTTAATGTTGAGTTTTTGATAAACTGCATGGAAATATGGAAGATTATTTAATGAACCGCTGGAATAGTTATGGGTGACCATATGTCCAGGTAGATGCTTGTCATCCTAGTGTAATTACTAATAGGGCCTCCTTTTATTCTCAGGAGGGTGTTTGATGATACATTATATTGAGATCTTATAATAGTATGTTACCTGTCGATGTCTTTGACTTGGTGTTTCATTTTAAATAATTGTTTAATTTGTGGATATTGAAGTTGGAAGGTGTTGTGGGTATAGCTTCAAGAAGGCAAACTACACGAACTGTCCCCAAATTCACCAAAGCTGTAGAAAATATATTAAAATCAAATAATAAAAATACACACACTTTTCATGACTGGACACTGTTTTTTTATTGTGTAATTCAGAACTTTTATTAGGATATGCCTAGACATACCCCGCCCACCTGCCTACCCTGGCCCGTTTTCTTGGAATGTGACTAGTTTTTGTCTTCAAACTGGAGACATTTCCTTTTATTTTCATTGTTGCTCCTTCACCTGTTGCTTTTTATCTTTCTGGAACTCCTATTATTTGCATATATTCCAGGTTTCTTCAAGATTTGCTTCTCAGTAGTGACTGGCTTATCTTTGCTAACTGAATTTTGACAGTCAAACATGGTTCTCCAGAAAATTTTACTTTTCATTATTTTATTTATATTATATACGCCTTGAATCTCCTTAGCTTGTCTCACTCTTCTCCTTGTCTATTTTTGTGTAGTAGTTACTTATCTCGCCCCTACCCCTCAGTAGTTTCTTACCACCTGAAACAGACTTCTGGATTGTTCCCTTCCTCTTCCTGGCTCCTGGATCCCCTGCACTGCCTCCCCATGTTCCTCCTCACACTCCTTCTCTGGTCTAACTCCTTGTGGCTCTTGTAGCAGTGAACATGTGAGGATGGGAGTGGTGTGAGGCCTTAGTGGTGGACTCAGTCCCTGATGTATGAGCTAGCAAAGGCCGCCTGGAGAGTTCAATGAAAATGATGCCTGATCCCCACGCCCAGAGATTCGGAGTTAATTGATAGAGGGTGACGCCCAGGCTTTGGTACATTTGTGAAGCTCCCTAGGTAATTTAATGTGCAGCCAAGGTTGAGAACTAGTGCTCTAAACCAGGGGTCAGTAAACTGTTTCTAAGGGACTGTTTGTAAATATTTTAGGCTTCCAGGTCATCTAATCTGTCTCAACCACTCAACTCTACATGTGTGAAAGCAGCCATAAAGCAGCTTTAAAGTGCTTTAGTGTGCACACAAGCATACACACACAGTAAATATTTTATATTCATGAAAGCCTTGTATTTACTCTTACGAATGCCTAGTATGATTTACAAATGAGGCATTAAGTACCTGAGAACTTAAGTATCTTGTCCAAAGTCATAAAGCTAGGTCCTGGAGTTGAGATTCGAATTTAGGGCCTCTGTAATCCAGAGCCTGCTTCAGCCACTGTATTATATGTTCAGTAGTTATTGGGGGGAACTTGTACAGAGATTGGACAAGTGACCTAAAGCAAATTGGTTAAGAGTTGCCAGATCAGGTACCAGAACCACACACCCTCCTTCCCAGCATGTCCCCCAGCATCTGACTCCCCTTTCCTCACATATGGAGATTGGATGTTGAGCCAGGGATACTATGGCACTTGCAAAATGGGAATGCTCACAGAGACCTGACTCTCTTACTGGGCACCTGGGAGCTTAATTTTGGTTGACATATAAGGTATTCTTGTTTTTAGCAGATACCCTTGTGATTAAAATTGCCAGTTCTGTTCAGTGAAAGGTGGTCGAGATTATTCAGTGGATTTTGGCAAATTTGTCAAGGGGAATGTTAGCCTCGCCACATGAAGGGGAAGGAATGGGCTAGAAACCAATCCTGTGCCCTAATCCTTTTAGCATCCAGAGAGGAGGTAGGTGGAAGAGACGGTGTAATAGTTTGATGTAATTATGAATTCCAAAAACCCATATTGAATCATGCTTGTAAACGGATCTGTTCATCTGGGCATGATTGGGTTATGATTAGGGCATTGACTGGGCCGTGTCAGTAGGGTGTTGAGCCCCACCCCTCGGTGGGTGTGGTCTGAAGTATAAAAGGCAAGGCCAAAGACAGGGAGCAGATTTGAGAAGCAGTTTTGATGTTGGAGTTTGTGTGTGTGTGTGTTCTTCTATGTCTGCTTTGTCTCCCCCTGCTGTGGTGACGCGCCGAAGTCAGCTCGCTGTGCAGGCGGTTTGCCCCGCTTGTGGGCAGCTCTGCTTCTGTTCCCAGGCGGCTTTTTGCTCCGTTTGCAGGCGGCTCACCCTGCCCATGGCGGCTTTTGCCCTGCCCATGGCGGCTTCGCCCTGCCCGTGGCAGCTTTGCCCTGCCAATGGCGGCTTTTTGCCCTGTCCACGGCGGCTCTGCCCCATCCACAGCGGCTTTGCCTTCTCAGGCAGTCTGCCCGCTCAGAGAGGTCCCCGGGAACCGAACCCGGGGCCTCCCATGTGGTGTACCAGTGCCCTATCCACTGGGCTATACAGCCGGCCCCTTGATGTTGGAGTTTGGATGTTGGAGAGAAGCGAGCCGTTCGCCTGATAGTCTACAGCTGGCCTTGTGGAGGAAACAGAAAAGCTAAGCCCAGAGAGAAATGCAGCCCCAGGAAGAGAGGAACCCAAAAAGCCTGAACCCTGGCAAATGTCGGCAGGTGTCTTGCTCCAACATGTGACAATGGACTTTGGTGAGGGAAGAAACTTATGCTTTATGGCCTGGTAACTGTAAGCTTCTACCCCAAATAAATATCCTTTATAAAGACCAGCCAATTATTGGTATATTTGCAAAGGCACCCCTTTGGCTTGTAGGACCCCTGCTTAACTGACCCCTGCTTTGCTTAACTGACCCCTGCTTAACCAGTCCAGCTTGATAAATTAGAACAGGGCAAGAGCAACCCCTCCTTCTTCTTCTTTTGGAGATCTATTATTTCCTGCTGGCCGAACTTTAATCACGTTGGAGATCCATTATTTAACTTTGATCACGTTTACAATAAGCAGAC
>PVKH010041197.1:0-10970 GCA_004027955.1 Chaetophractus vellerosus
CTTGATTTGAACATTCTCATGGCCTCACAAGGTACCCTAATAAGTTTCCATTGTTTAAAGCCAACCCATCCCCTGGTATCTGCTGTGGGCAGCCTAGGAAAGTAAAACATGGGCCTTTGGGCCTGGGTCTCACATCTACAAATCACCTCAGATTTAGATAGTTGGCATTTAGTCTGCATAAGGTTTTCCATGAAGAACAGAAAATGCTGACGGGATTGAAAGAAGTTCATCTCACTACATGAGCCTTCTGTCCCATTAGTAGACTGCACCTTAGTATGCTGCTAAATCATATTTTTAAAATTCTTTAATTATATTATGAATTTCATTACCATATTAGATAATATGTCAAAAACACATTGAGTCGTTATTTCACAAGTATTTAAAACACACCACAGGTTTCTTAGCCATATTTTGGCATTTCTTCAATTTTTAATACTAGAAAACTCAAAAATATATAAGTGGCTTGTACCACTAAGACACTCTGAGTCTAATACACAGTAAGTACCAATGGAGCTTGTGGTTATCACACCACCTAGCTGTACCCTTCTCTTACTGAGAGACTTTTTTTCTATTTTGAGATAGTTACTGTCTTCCCTGGCCTATTCCCAGATCTAGACTCTGGACTCATAATCGGGTGTTTATTCCATCCTTGCTTAATTCTGAGTAGTCTTGCTTCAGACACCTCTCCCTGAGCATTCTAAATTTCTCCCAGTAATGGCTTGAAGCTCAAATACTTGAGCTTATTTTTTGAGTTATCATGTCTACATGTCTATCATTTCAAATAGATATGCATGTTTATATTTGCAATATAACATCTTTTTAGAGATTTTCTAAAATTAGAACTTTTCACAGAAAAGAGTCCTGATTCAATAGGTGCAAAGGCCCATTCACAGTAGACACCTTGATCTTACAGCCTTCTTTAGTTTTTTCCTCCAATCTCTTCTGCACCCTCTGGCCACAGTTATATTTCTAAGCACAGTACTAGGACTTCCCTTTCCCCCTGTTCCAAGCATCTATTACTCCCAAAGGACTACAGAATAAATCCAGATTCCTCACCCAGGCCTCCAAGGCCCTTCTTGACACCCCATCTAAAAATCTAGCTTTAATCCCCACTACACTTCTGCCTTAGGTAGGCTCTTCCAGTTCTACGTCATAGAGAATGTGCTTAACTCATATCAGCTTAGAAATACGGATAAAGAAAGAAAATCTGGGGGTGGGGGAGGTACTGGCATCAGGCACAGACAAATCCTAAGGTTCAAAAGGTATTTTAGGGCTTTGTCCTGTCTCCCCCTCTTGCTGTTTATCGTCCCACTAAAGAGTGACTTCCTCTCCTCTGGCAAAAAAAGGTGGTCTCTGGAAGCTCCAGATCGGTATTATCTCAGTTTAGCATTTGTAGTTGAAAGAGAAAAAGCTTTTGTCCCATCCTCCTTAGATGGAGTATCAGCGACTCTGATTGGTCCAGCTTGGCTTCTCACATCCAGTCCCGCCTATGAGCAAGAGGTACTTGCTCCATGGGAGCCAGCTCTGCAACCAGAGCAGAACATGAGAAAGCTTGCTGAGCCGAGAGCACCAGCTGCCTTCAAACAGCAGCACCCAAATGCGGCGACACATCAGAATCATGTGAATCAATTTCTAAGAACAGTGATGTATTGTCCTGTTGCAGACCCACCCGCTCAGAATCTTTCAAGGGAAGGTCTGAGATCCACTACCTCCTGCTGCAGTAATTTATTGAAAAGGACCTTTGCTTTTCCCTTTTAGCCACCTACCAACTCCTACCTGAACTTCAATGCCCAGCTCAAATTCTTTATCCTGTATGAGGAGTTCCCAAATTCTCAAAGGTGATTTAAGAAGAATGATCACTTTCTCTGACAAGCCCAAAATGACTTTGGGAAGGTGGCTTTGGGTTGGGGTCTCAAATGATGGCCAGGATTTTGAAGTGTGGGAAGAATGAGAGGAGGGATTTTCCATTCAAATAAAAAGGAATAAGCAAAAGCTATTGGGACTTTAAGGGGCAATGATAGTTTTGCAGAGAATGAATAAATAAATTTGGCTGAAACACAGGAATCATGTGGGGAAGCAGTAAGTGAAAAATACTGATAGATTAATTAAAATATTGATCTTATTTCACTTAGGGAAACCAGGTAGGGCCTAGGGCAGTGGGGACCTCTGAACCAGCCTCTGCCAGCTGCAAGCATGCTTGTCCATTTACTCCAGTGCTCAGTAAACATTCCTATGCTTGCCATGGTGAGAAAAGGGTTGTGGCACACTGAACTGGGCAGTGGGGTGCCACTGAAGAATTTTGAACATGAAGTAACATGATGAAAGCAACGTTTTAGAAAAATTCAGGGGCCGACTGGATAGCCCAGTGGATAGGGCGTCGGCATACCACATGGGACGCCCGGGTTCGGTTCCCGGGGACCTCTCCTAGCGGGCAGACCGCCTTGAGAATGGCAAGCCGCCGTGGGCGGGCCAGAGCCGCCGTGGGCAGGGCAAAAAAGCTGACACGGACAGGCAAAAGCCGCCACGGGCAGGGCAGGTCGCCTGCGAATCCAGTGCAGCCAGCCACCTGCGAACTGAAAAGCCGGCCGTGATGGAAGCAGAAGCCGCCCACAAGCGGGGAAAGCCGCGCCTGCGCAGTGACCCAGTCTTGGCGCGTCGCCGCAGCAGGGGGGAAGGGGAGATATGTAATAAAATAAATAAATCTTTAAAAAAAAGAAAAATTCAGTTTACTATCAATACAGATCAAATGCCCAATGATTGTCTGGCAGCATCCATTTTCTGCCTTTACTGAGGGCATCACTTTCTGCTGACTCTAAACTAAAGTCAGATTAGAACTCATAGACTAATCCATAGGAACAAGAAGGAAAGGAAGAGATTGATTTGCTTCACTTCAAGTGAGTAGCTGCCTATTCTCTCCATCCCCATCCCCTGAAAAAAAAAAGAGTACATATGAATTTTAAAAGCAAAATGACACTGCATGAGGAAAGATATAAATGGTAAAGTCTCATTTTAGCCCAATGCTTAGATATCAGCTGGGTCAGAAACGTCATTCTCAGCACCCATTGAAGGAATGGATTGAGGGGAAAAGTTGAGGAAGAAAGCAAGGGAGGAAATAAATCAACTTACAAATCTTATTGTGCTCTGTTCACCTAGGATGTGCCAGTATTTTATTTGGAGGGCTGTGAATTCCAAGAACACCACCATTTTAAAATCACATTTCAAGTGGACTATGTTTTCGGATTGTCCATTTTGTTACTCTCTTACATGAGCAATTGAGTATTGTCTACAATCTTAAGAATTTCAGTAATAAAAAAGAATATCCCTCTGGCATAGATGTCAGTGGATTTCCAAAGGGAGTTTTCCGGGGCGGGCACAAGCTGATTGCTGATCCCTGCTTTTGATTAGTGACTTCTCATTGCTGGGGGCCCAGGTCTCGGGGCAGTCCTTGTTCCAACACACCCCGCCCAAAGGCAGCAAAGAGCCTTAAGGGTGGTAGGCTTCCTCAGAGCTGTGGCGGACAGTTTAAGAGCTGGATTTGCTGCCTGGTGCCCTTCCTGGCTCCTCTCTCACCCCCTCTCCAGGGAAGTTTGGAGCCAGCTGGTGCTCCCTTCATGGGTCCTGGCCGTGTTCTGGCTGGAAAAGACAGACTTGGGAAATTCCTTTCTGGAATGTCTCCCTTCCCAGAAATTGCCCCAAGGCAAAAGCAGCTTGATCTAAAGAAAGCAGTGGAAGAAACAATTGAGGCAGATGGTTTGGGGCAAAGACTTATCAGTTTTAAGTCCAGCAGTGGAACATCTGGGAGAAGGAGAAGGTCTGCCTCCTGGAAAGCTGAAGGGGCATTCAAACTCCTGAAAGCAAGGGAAGTCCTAAGGCCATTGGCAAGCCCAAGACAAGAACCAGGGAAGACCGTGCACTTTACGTTTGCCTTGAGCAGACCTTCCTGATAGAGGGCTGACATTCAAGAAAATTATTGCCAGTTGCTTAGAAACTCAAGAAACAGACATCTCAGGGAATAAATCCTAGAGTTGACTTTTTAAAATATTGAAATGTACAGTGTGGAACAAAACATTACAAGACAAAGAAACAGGAAATGATGGGCCATCGAAAGGAGAGGATAAAAATCCAGGAAACATCAACCAAGAAGACCAGGCTGTGGACATACCTGCCAAAGACTTTAAAGAAATGATCTTCAATATGCTCAAGGAAATAAAAGAAAATAAAGTGAAATAACTAAAAGATATCAGGAAAAAAAAAGAATGAACAATATGAGAATATCAATAAAGAAAGAAATTTTTAAAAGTTACCAAAGAGAACTACTGGAGTTGAAGACCACAAAAACCAAACTGAAAAACTCCCAGGAAGGTTTCAACAGCAGAATGGAGCTGGCAGAAGTTGTGATACATGTGACAACATGAACAAACCTTGAAGACATCATGTTGAGTGAAATAAACCAGATACAAAAGGACAAATATTGTATGATCTCATGATATAAAATAATTAGAAAAAACAAATTCATAGAGTCAGAATATAGAATATAGGTTACTAGGGGATGGGGTGAGGGCAAAGGTCTATTTGGGATGATGGAAGAGTTTTGGTAATGGATGTTGCTGATGGTAGCACAAGTGCCCAGAATTATATATTTGGATGTGGTTAAAGGGGGAAATTTTAGGTCTTATACATGTTACTAGAGTAAAAAATTTTTCAAAAATCCATGGAACTGAACACAAACAGTGAGCCCTAAGTTAAACCATGGACTATAGTTAATAGTACAATTATAAAATTGTGCTTTCATCATTTGTCACAAATGTACCACACCAAAGCAAGGTGTTAATAATAACATGGTATATGGAAATCCTATATTTTATGCAAGATTTTTCTGTAAACCTACAACTTCTGTAATTAAAAAAAAAAACAATACAACACAGCTGAGACCAAAGCTGTTTTCAATGGTAAACTCATATTTGTATATAATTTTATTACTAATAAGCAAAAGGATAAAAAGAAATGAAATACACATATAATTCAAGATGTTAAAATATTCAATAAAAATACAAGTATGAAGATAGAAAGATGAAGTAAGTAAAGATTTTAAAAACCAAAATTATGAATTAGGAAACAGAAGAAAACTTAAAATAATAATAGATCTAAGACCTACATATAAAAGAAAAATGTATATATGCATTAATAAAACAGACTTCTGCCAAAGTAAATTAAGGAGAAGAGAAAGTATATAAACAATATTAAAATCAGAAAGAAGATAAAAATAATAAGAGGATACCAATATGAGATTATTGTATTCCATTGTTAGATAATACATTTGCAAATTACAATGAAATGATTGACTGGAAAAATATAAAAGACCAAAATTTAGTTAAGAAGTAGAAATTTTGCGCATGTCAAGCAAGTAATGAGGAAGAAACTAAAAAATGTATCAATAAGTTATCTTCAAGAATATCTCTAAAACTAGACAGTTATTTATAAGGATGTTGTTAAAAAGGAATAGATAATTAAAATGCTGTATAAACTGTTGGAGTTTTTTTAAAAAGGAAATTATTTTCACTAAATTTTCCATTTAAAAATGCATAGTTCTAATTCAAAAACTATAAAAATAGCACCCAAACAGAAAACTAACGTTTAATTTCATTTGTTAAAAAAGATGTAAACACCCTAAAGAAAATCCAGTGACTCAGATTCAACAATGCACTAAAAGAATGGCTCACCATGGTCAAGCTGAAAGACACCACAGTGACAGCCGCTGGTACATAGTATTCCTTAAATAAATACCAGCAATTGTCATGTTAGGGCCTTAAATACAAAGATCATATAGTATTAGGAGATCTCTTCATAGATCTATCTCAATATGACGGAAAACAATTTAAAAACAATATATTTAAAAGAAAAGGTATCGGGAACCAGCTGTGGCTCAGTTGGTAGAGCCGTGGTTTGCCACATGGGAGGACCCAGGTTTGGATCCCGGGGCCTCCTCAAGAAGGCAGGCCGCCTCGAGAAGGCAAGCCGCCACGAGCTGGCAAGCCGCAGCGGGCAGGGCAGGCTGCCGCGGGCAGGGCAGGCCGCCGTGTGGTGAGCTGACTCGGTGGGATGCCACAGCAGGGGGAGACAAACAGACACAGAGAAACGCAAGAACAATGAACACAGCAAGAACAAGCAGCAAGGGGGGATATATAAATAAATAAAAATAAATCTTTAAAAAAAAGGTATTTGATAAAAGTCAACACTTATCCTTGATTATTTATTAATTATTTAAAAACTAAGGCAAGGAGAACTTAATTAATATTCCTACTAATATAGAAATTCCTATTAATATAGGAATAACATCAGGTATCATTTTACTCAAAAGTTAAACATAAGATAAAGTTTAGCATAATATATTATTTAACATGATAAAAATATGAAACAGAAGAGGTGATTTCTGCACAAGAGAAGGTTTTCTCTTTTCATGGGGAAGATGGATCAGAGAGGGACAAGGAAAATTGACTGAAAAACATTTAGAATTAACAATAATTCAAATACAAAGAGAACAAAGTGAATATGAAAAATCAAAACTTTCTAGGATACAGAAAATAATCACCTAGAAAATAAGACATGAAAAAAGAAAGATTCCAGTCTCCCCTAAAAGAAAAAAACAGAAACCAGAATAATTCTAACAAGAAATAGGCTGTCCCTGTATTAAAACAAACAAATAAAACCACAAAACCTTACAGAGCGATGCAGAATGCTTGGCCTAATGGAGAAGCATACAATCTTCTTAGATAGGAAAACTGAATATTTTAAAGATGTTTGTGTCACCAAATTAATTTATATATAGACCAATAAAAAAGCACAATTAGACTTTGAGGGGAACTGGACAAAGTGATTCTCATATTTAATTTGAATAATAAACAGGGATGAACAGCCTTTGTCATTTTCTGTTAAACAAAGAATAATGAGAGGGGACCAACAGACATTATGATATAAAAATTTGCATTAATTATGTTACTAACAGAAGAATAAAAACACCTTGGAACTACTATTTATAAAAACTTGATAAATAATAAATAATAAAAAGAAATAAAATCAATGGGGGAAAGAATTTATTATTATGACAACTTGGTTAACTATTTAGAAATATATTTTTCAATCCTTAGACTTGCATATCTAATTTCAGATTGACTTAAAAATTAAATGCCAAAAATTGAACAAAAAAAGGAATTTATCTGCTCACTAGATGGGAAAGGATTATTAAACACCAAAGCAGTAAGAGTAGTAAATGAAATCAAGTAAAAATGAAAAGTTTGATAAAATTGTCTGTATAAAATGTAAACTTCTTGAAGTCAAACCAAAAATTAAAAGGCAAACAACAAACTGGAAAAGTATTTATAACAAGTAAGATGAAGGATTAACATCCTAACTACATAAAGAGATCCCAGAGATCAACATAGAAAATGAAGACGTTCTTGAAAAGAATGAGCAATGGACATCAAGGGGCAAGGAGGAAATGTGCTCACAGGGGAAATCCAGATCACTAACATGTGCAAAAGATATTCTAACAGGAACAAAGAAATAAATATTAAAATAAACATATTCACCTACAGATTAACAAGGTTTTTGAAACATTAAGTTCTGCTAATATTTGTAGAGAGACTCATTCACATGCAGAGTTGATAGATGTATGAGGTGTTTCAAACCTTCTGGAGAGTAGTTTGGTAATACGTATCAAAAAGTAGTAAAAATATTCATGCCTTTCAACCAATTATTTCCACTTGTAGCAATCTCTTCAAAGGGAATAACCAGAAAGGCAGGCAGTGTTTTCTTCAAGGATTTTCATTGCAGACTTGTCTATTGCAAGAAAAATAAAACCTCTAAATTTCTAAACAGTAGAGAGATGGTTATGTAAATCATAGTGCAACATATAGAATATTGTTCAGGCATTGAAAATATTTTGAAGAGTACTTGATAGCATGGTCAAAAGCATTCAGCACACTCAGTTATGTAAAAACCTGTGAAATACGAATGGAAAACACAGTGTACAAAAACGTAATGTCTCTAATGCCATTAGAGGTTATCACTCAAATGTGGGGTAGTGGTGAATTTTAATTTTTTGTTGCCTTCTATTTTCCAAGTTGTTTACAACGAACGTATTGTTACTTTATAATCACAGAAAATATTAAAGCTTACATTAAAAGAATAGAGGCGACCCTCCTGTGGTGGTAAAGGGTTTTGTTTATTTATCGGTTTGTTGCTATCAGGGAAGACTTCCTGGGAAACACTCACCCACGACCTCCGCAATCATGAAAACGAAACATATTGCCGAAGCTGCACAGAGTTTCCACTTGGCATGGACTTGTTCGTCCGCCCTGTTCTCAGTGGCTTTGGAGTTGCCATGGCAGTGATAGATGACTCCTGACTCCAGCTCCTCTGGCTTCTCTCTAGGGCATTGATCTTTATTCCGGGGTTTCTGCTGGAGTTCCACACTATGGATGAGTTTGACAGAAACAAGAAGTGAACATGGTTGCAGACATACACTTTACTGACAGCCTTACCCATTCTCAGAACTGCTGTTAGAACATTTGCTAACGAGCTGGGAAGTCATCATTCACAGCTCCCTCTACAAGAAATGTCTAACGGAAGGGAAAGGCAGGAGGAAATCTCCCTCTGAATTCGCAACCACCTGAGTTTGTATACCACCTGTGACTAAGAGATGTCAAATAAATAGGAGAAAGGAAGCAGAAACACTGATGTATTCCCTTCCCAGTTACTTCACTTTGAACAGATTTGGGGCACTGTGCTATCCCCACCCCCAAAAAGGGGGTGGGGGAAGAATGTAGGATATGCCAATAAAAGTCCACCTGAGGATTCAAACACCCAGTGTGATGTGCTATCACTCTCCCTTTCTTCCCATGGCAGTCCTGTTAATGCATCACAGCACTTTTTTCATGCTAAGTCCATATGGACCCTCAGAAACCTTCTTAATACAGCTTTGCAGTTTCCACCAATCAATCAAACCTAAAGCAAGAGTCCAAACCTACTTATACTTCCTAAAGCATACAGTGCATATTTGTTCTGCTCAAGTATAAAGAGCATCATTTAGGGTCATTCATAGAACTGTAGGATTTCAAAGCAAGATTGTTGATAACATTTAGTCCAACTCTATAGGTTTTTGGCTGAAGTACTATGGATCAAAGAGTTAAGTGAATTGCCTGAGATCAAATATCCAGGAAAAGGCAGAGCTAAGATTCCAAGCCCTGCTTTTCTATGATTCCCCCCACGCTGCCTCCCTACCTAAGTATCAGCATACCTAAAACTAATTTCACTAATGCAAATGCCATGTCCACGGATCTTGAACTAATCAGATTTTGATTTTTTAATAAACATAGAAGATATTAATGAGATTCTTGAAATTAAGTACTTTGCATTCAAGGCTTTGTAAGATATTAAAATGGCATTAAATTAGTCTACACTTGAAGAGTTATTTCATTATTTGTCTTATCACCATCCAGAGTTAAAAGCCTCATGGTTTTGGCTAAGATAATAATAATGATGATTATGACGCTATCATTTTATTGGGAGCTTTTTATGAACAAATTATATATATAGTCATTATAGAAAATATGGAATTAAAAAAAGAAAATGAACGTATTGTTACTTTATAATCACAGGAAATATTAATATTACATTAATATGTAAGTGAAAAATCACTGGCAAACTTGACCCCCAAAGATAACTATTATTTATATTTTGTCAAACAGCCTCGTAATATATAAACAAACATGTTCTATGTCATTGGAGTTATAGTAGGATACATTTGTTTGCAATCCCAAAATATCCAGCTCATGCTAGCCTAATTAATAAATGAAAATTATTGGTTCTGTAACTGAATATGTCCAGAGGACAGGCTTCAGGCACTGCTTGATCAGGCTTCTAGATCCATTTTTCTGTACGTCTTATCTATGCTGTAACCTCAGGCAGGTTTTCCTCATGGTTGTTGACATAGTTGCCAATGGTATTCAGGACTTGCTCTTTCATGTAAAGGGAGAAATTGTCCCCTCTTGCAACCCCTAGATAAGAGTCCTGAGCTTCATGCTCATTTGACCACACAAGAACCAACCAGTATGGCCAGAGGAAGGTGAATGGGTTGATTGTTTTATACCTTGTTACACTAGGGAGTTTGGCTTAACCTAACTATGCTGATTCCTGAAGCTGAGAGTGGGGTAAATGCTACCCAAATCAAATGGCTGCAACTCAGTGGGGAAGGGCTAGTATCAGCTCAGACAAGATGACAGTGCTCACAACAGGATCCTTTTAAAAGTATAGCTTTGGAACCTAATTCTTAGCTGTAAGTATATTATGAACATTTTCTCAATGTAGCAAATCTTCTACATAATCATTTTTAATATCTGCTGAGAATCATATTTCATATAGATATGTCATGTCATAATTAACCAATTTCCTATTATTGGACAATTAATTCTTTTCCAATTATTTGCTCACATAAGCACTGCTGTGATTCACAGCTTATAGTTAGTCTTTGCTCAATATATTATTACTTCCTTAACATACTCTCCTAAAAGGAAAATTACTTGGTCAGAGAGTACCTATATTTTTAAGTATTTTGATGTGTATTGCCAGGTTGGCCTCACAAAGTTTATACCAATGATGTCAATAGCCCTCAGGATTTGAGTAGTTCAAATACTCTTCTTTGGTGGCAAGTGACACAAAGAATATCTATACCTACAGATGAGTAGATTTTTGCCTTTGTAGCTTAAGGCAAACCCTGATAACAACAATAATAATAAAAACAACAACAGAGAACGCGGTAGTGTGGGGCACCAGTGCCCATCAATTCAGAGAAGCCTGAGAATGAGTATGAAAGCAAGGTGGAGATTTCTTCTGTCCTTGTGCTGAGGAGGCAACATGAGCAGGCAAGGCGGCCAACTGTTTTGGCCATGTCTTGCTTGCTGTGGTCAGGTGAT
>PVKH010041198.1:0-10951 GCA_004027955.1 Chaetophractus vellerosus
AAAACATGGCAACAGAGTTCGGTGAGGAAGTAACTTTTAGTTGGATTCTTTAGGGCCTTGTAACTGTAAGCTTCTACCCCAGATAAATACCCTTTGTAAAAGCCAACAGAGTTCTAGTACTTTGCATCAGCACCCCTTTGGCTGACTGAAACAGGTAGTTAGCCATATTTCCATTTTCATATGAGGAAAATACGGTTTAAAAAGGTTTGGTGACTTACCTAAGGTTACACAGCCATTAACTTTAGGTGTTTGAATGTGAATTGAAAATTTTCTGATTATAACACCCCTGAATTTTCCATTACATCACATTTTTCTAATTTGAAAGTCATTAATGCAGTTAAAATATGGGCTCTTAAAGATATTATGAACCAGTTTTTGAATAGTAAATTTTGATGTAGTTGGTATTCCTAAGGAAAATCATTTCCCCTCTCTGATGTATTTTGCACAAAATCTGTTAAAATTGTAACAAAGTCAGCTCCCTAAGACAATATTTGTAATATATATATATATATACACCAACTAAAACTATAAGTAAATCAAACAGAGGAAATATTTAAGGTGATGTTTGATTTCTGCCAGCATTGCCAAAATCAAGGATGGCAACTGGAGACTCAGTTAACAGACTGTGAGGTCCTGGAGACAAGGATTATGTCTTATTCATTTTTTAGCTAGCCTGTCTCTCAATGTCCCAACATTTGTGGTGAATTAATCCTTTTCCCAATATTATACAACTAAATCAAGTGAATTAACAAAATCTAGAATATCAACAACATTTATTTTCCAACACTTTAGCCATGGCAGTCGTGATATGGTAGAATACTTTATGAAGAAACCTACTAAATAAAACACAATGTTGGTTTTGAAGTATTCAAGCACTGGTTTAACTTATCACGTATACTCACACTCAAAAAAGGCAGATCAGTGTGAATGAGAGAATAAGAGTGATACTGTAATGGGAATAACATGGTAGCAACTACAATTACATGCAAAATTTGAACAATCCCATTTTGAAACATTATTATGAGATACACTCTATTCATAACTGATCGTGATACAAAGTACTTTCTAATATGGTGGTCAATAAAATTACCGTTTTAAACCTCAGATCTCAAATCACCTACTTCATGGATTATCTCTGACTACTCTGATTCAAGTTGGCTTAGCCTTTCACTTTAAAAAGACCTATTTTACTTGAATGCACACAATTTGACCATTATTACTGTATTATTTTCCTAGGGTCACTGAAAAAAATTTACCACAAACTTGGTGGCTTAAAACAACATATTTTAATTGTGTTAAAGTTTTAGAGGCTACAAGTCCAAAATCAAGGTTTTTGTGAGGGTTGGACACCATCTGAAACCAGTAGAGGACAATCTCTATCTCTTCCTAGATTCTGGTGGTTTGCCAACAATCCTTAGCATTCCTTGACTTGCAACAGCAGAACTTCAGTCTCTACCTCCATCTTCATAGGACATTCTCCTGTCTTTCCTCCTCCTCTTCTTTTTTTTTTTTAACTTTTTAAATTATATAACCCCCCCCCATTTTTCTTCTTGTTCTTGCTGTGTTCATTTTTGTATTCTTCTGTGTCTGCTTGTCTCCCCCCATTGCGGTGACCCGCTGAGTTAGCTCACCGCACGGTGGCCTTGCCTGCTCTCGGGTGGCTTGCCCTGCCCTTGGCGGCTTTTGCCCTGCCCGTGGGGGCTTTGCCTTGCCCACGGCGGCTTACCTTCTCAAGATGGTCTGCCCACTCGAAGAGGCCCTGGGAACCGAACCCAGGGTCTCCCATGTGGTAAACCGGTTCCCTACCAACTGAGCTACAGCCGGCCCCTCCTCTTCTTCTTCTAAGGGCAACAGTTGCCCTGGATTATAGTCCACAATTCAGTATGACCTCATCTTAACTTCAGTACATCCGCAAATACTCTATTTCCCAATAAGGTCACATTCATAAGTACCTTGGGTTAGTACATCTTTTTAGAGAACACAAATTAACCCATAAGAGTTACATACCGAATTTCAGAATTATGCACCATTTCACAATTTTCTAATTAGTTCATGTGTTCTCTCCTACCTGGGTAAGAAATGCATTGAAGAGATCAGCTCATAGCACAGAGGTGGACATGCTTGTTCTCAATTTAAGGACTTCTCCTCTATGGTTTTGGTCCTTGAAGTCAAAGAGCTAATTTCATAAAGAAGATATATTACCATGAAACGTTTTATTATCCTCCTGAAACTAAACACAGGGGCAAGTGACAGGTTGCCTTAAACCCATCCTCAAGGAATACTTTTTTTGACCAAGACTTAAAGGAAAGACTTGGAGGAGTGATATCATTAGCATGATGATGTAAGGCATCTCCTGGAAAAATCTCCCCTCAGAATCAAACCATAGAAGGATAAAACACAATTGTTTGGAATTCTGGAGAATGACAGAGACTGAAGAGGACTCCACGAATACTGAATCGAAGAAAAATAAACATGGGTGGGAAATGATTGTCCTGGACCCACCAGTCCATTCCCTTCCCCCTTACTGGATCCCACACAGCTTGTGAAGACATGCAGAGGAAGCTGCCTGGGTCCTTCCTGCACAGACACAGGCTACAGAGCCACTCACAGAGTGAGTTAGTGAGTTAGAGCCCCATGCATATCCAGAAACAGGGACCCAAGTCAGCAGAGACCAAGGGCTGAACACAAGCCCCTAAGTCATGCTGCATACAAAAGAGCGCCCCCCCCCGGGGGGGCGGGGAGGAGAGACAGAGACTTTGGCAGATCTGTTGGCAAGAGGTACACTCACTCAATCCAGTTTTTATTGGCTATATCACCTAAATACAAAACAGACTATTCTCAAGTGACCCACCTTTCTGGATTGACCCCATCTGGATTCCCAGGGAGGGATATCCTAATAAGGGAAGAAACCAGAGGCAGAAAAGACATACAGAAAAAAAAAATTCAATGACTATCCAACCCATAAATATCACTCTTATAGACCTACCCCAAAGAAATTAAAACATGTATCCAAAGACTTGTACGCAAATCTTCACAGGAGCTTTGTTCATTATAACCCCAAAGTGGAAACAAATATGCATCAACTGGTGAAAAGCAGATTGTGGTATATCCATAGAGTGGAATTTTATTATTCAGCAATTAAAAAACGAATGAACTATTGATAAACACAAGAATAAGGCTAAATCTCAATATTATGTTGTGCAAACGAAACAAGACAGAAAAGAGTATAAACTGTATGATTTTATTTATATGTAAACTCTGTAAAAGACAAATATCATCTTTAATGAGAGAAAGCAGGCCAATGGTTTAGGGGTCAGGGTGGAGGATAGATTGTGATGGGACAAAAACTGGCTTTTGGGGTAATGTTTTATAACTTATTTGTGGTAGAAGTCATATCTCCATATAAATTTTCGAAAACTCACGGAAATTTATAATTAAAGTAGATGCATTGCATTATGTTTAAACTATACTTCAATAAATCAATTTACAACTTAACTACAACTCCCATTGCAACATTTCTCATCCTCTCCCAATTTCAGCCCCTTCCAAATGCCACTGCACATGGTAGAACATGGCAAGAGTGGAATGAACACATTGTCAGGAGAGACAGGGACCATCACCCTGTCACTAGAAACTTCATGACCTTTTCAGTTGTCTTTTTTTTTTTCTGTTTGTTCTCTCTTGGAACTGTGTGACCTTCAGAACCTGCCCATAAACATTTTAGGGAACATTTAGCAGCAAACACTTTAGCCAAATTAAACACTCAACTCCACATCAATATATCAGGGAAGCACTAAACTTACATATACATCTGATCAACCATAGAAGAGCAAAACATTGTAAGAAAACAAGAGACCACTGTTTAACTCCTGTTGTCCTGTTTAACTGACATGGATGCAGGATGACAGAGGATGGCAACATTGCTTAATCAGGAAGAGCAGTGATGAGGAAATCTAAAGCAAAGAATATTTAGTTCTACTGTTAAGAGAAAAAGTCAAGAAAATCCCCCAATTTCAATAAATTATTCATTTTGTTTCTATTCCCAAATGTAATAAATACCAATAAATTTAAGGTGACTTATCTTATTTCATAAACAGGGGAGAGCTTTAATTTTGAAGTTAAGAGAGGAAAAACTGAATGAAGGAAGGAAAATGGGTGGGTGACGAGGAAAACAGGAAATAAGTTAGGTGATTAGTATCGCTTGCTTGGTTAATTTCTGAACATGAAGATCCTTTCTTTTACAGAATTTGATAATAATGGAAAAGGATAAAAGAGAAAAGCTAGAAAATCTTGATTAATCTATAAAAAAGCAGGGAATGGATGGTAAGCAAGAGTAAAGATCAGGGAAAGAAACCAGAACACAGAATCCACAATTTTCATGTATTGCTGGAGAGTGGAGGTGGGCATCATGAAAATGGAAGAGAAAATTTAAGAAGCACTTAAGTGTGTGTGAGAGAGATCAAGACAGGATTGGAAAAGATCATCTTAAAAGTTTTGCTGAGACTTGTGAATTAAGACACCCTTTGATATACTTTGAAAGTCTCCACCAAGTACCTGAATTGAACATTTAATTATTCTGGTTCTGGACAATATAACTGGAATATTATTTCCCACTGGAGACTACTTTTCAAGGACCTTTGTTGTTTATAAAATATAAAGAAGGAATAAAGAATCTCTTCAGAAGCCAAGAGGGTAAAGGAGGGCTTGAGTGCCATGTTGGATGCTTAAGTTTCTTTCAGTGGAAAAACTAAAGATTCCTCTTAATCAGTTTTTGGAATTCTGCCTGGGTTTCCATTGTCTTAGTTCTATTCCTGGATGAGACTCTGAGGGTGAGACCTTGTTGGATCCCTTCTCAGAAATCCACAAATGGTTAAGCCCTAGCCATATCCTCATCATTTCCTTCTATGTTTTGCTATATGCTCAGAGGTTTTATTTCTTTTTTGGAGTAGCATGACTACTTTTTCATATTTTACTGTTCTTAGGATGGCTTTTTGAGATAGTTTTGAGGATAGTGTCTAGAGAAGCTTATCCTTTCTACCAAAATGGCAAGAGTAATGGATATATTATGTATGTAAGTATGTTGTAAGTGCAGTTAAACCATCAAGCCCACACATATATTAGAATAAGCAAATGCGAACATGGCTTTATAATATGGGCATAATATTATAGAATGGCTCAGCAACTAGAAAATTCTTCATAGAGGCCTTTTCACATCTGCTGACCTGCAAACTGGGGAGTCTGTGTGTGGGGGGTCCCTTCTCACGTGTGAGCAATTAATTAGTCTTTTTATCCATTGCAAATATGTAAAGCATAGGTGAAGCTTAATAATATCCAAGAAAAATCTGAACATATTCAATTTTTCAGAGCACAATAAAATGTGAACACATCTAACTTATTTATGTGTTTGACTAACTGTTCCAGTGGGACTCATAGTCTGGGCATTTCCTTCTGAAAAGACAAACTTCCTTTAAGCCCTGAACAAGGAATAAGAAGTGTATGTGTATTGACAGTAGGTTTAGAATTGATGTCAAATATGAAAATATTGTCCACTTGCAATTTAATTTAAATTAGATTTAAACATATGTCAGTGGAATTTGAGAAGCATGACTTCATTCTTATTTGTTCTCCATTTCAATCTTACCTGTTATATTTAAAATTAGCCATCTAACTCACTTATCCTTTAATATCAAAATGTTTAGAGGAGCTTCCAAAGCTTTTAGAAATAGAATCTCAATTACCATCCAGTCTGCCCCTTTAATTTCACATATTAGGAAAATATACCAGACTTGAATGACTTCCCCAAAGAAATGTAGCTACCAGCCCCAGGGCTAGATTTCCAAGTATGGTCTTTTTACTCTAAACTAGTTCTTAAAAAAAAAAAAAAAACATTATAAAGTGTGGTCCTTTTTAAAAGTTTTTTAAAAACATATTTTTCATTTATTTCAGTTTTGTGACCACAAATACCTCTTTGACTTAGAATTATTTCATTGAAAAAAAAATGAACCTTAAATTCTGGCTCATTTTTCACCAGGCTACAAAAAGAAAAGCCAAAGAGATGGTATCTGGACATTCAAGGCCAAGAAATATGCTTCTATCCCACAGACTCAGGACCAAAGTCCCAGAGTCCCATGCACAAAAAGAAAAATAGCAGGCATCTTTGGCATTGGAGATGTAGTAGTGAATAATTGCTACGCTCACATGGCTTAGTTGTTGAGGATTTCTCTTCAGGAAATATTTATAGGGTGCTTCTTTTGAGCTCAGTGGTATGGGGATGCAAAGATGAAGCTAATCCCTGACCAGGGAGGTAAATGGTCAAATCAGGGTGTTCTATCAATAAGTCCTTAGAGAGATTGTGATGTAGACAACTTGCATTTTTAAGCAAAGTCATGCCCTCTTCATAGTCAAAATAACTCTTAATTTACTGCTAGGCACTGGTAGAGACTGACCACCTGTGGTTGTGGGGTACTAATGACCACGGCATTTAAGCAGCAGCCTGGGAGCAGTGTAGCTCAGTGATCCTTGGGACACAGGAGGTCCCAGGTTCAATTACCAGCACTGAGAGAGAGAGAGAGAGAGAGAGAGAGAGAGAGAGAGAACGAACATGGGCTTTGTAGTAGAGGTAGAAGGTATAAATTTCAGTCATGGCCCTTGCTCAAGGTCATATGCCAAGGTCTGCGCTCTTAACCACTGCCCTATAAAAGTTACTGATATATTGTCTTTCAATAATATATTACAAAGGCACTGTACTTTAAAGACCTAAGAGAAGTGATATAAGGTTTTAAAAGGACTACTGAACCTAAAATCTGAAGACCTGAGTTAGAGATCTGGCTCTCCTGTAATGGGTGACCCATTTCCCCTGGGCCCCAAATCTGTCTGTAAAATGAGGGGTACGATCCTGGTTGGATCTGAGAGCCTAGGTCCTCTACAGCTCTGCCTTTCCACAGTTCTAGCCCTTTAATTAGAAGTCTCTCCTTTTATCCACCTTGTTAAGAAAGAAATGTATATAAAGCTATTAACCATCCACAGAACTTTGAAGTTGCCCTCACATTCCCCTCCTCCCTATGCCTGGGTAGAGTCATGTTCTGATTAAACATCCAAGGAACATATTTATGTGCAATTCAGATAATCCAAGGTCAGTCTTCAGAAGCTGTTGTATAATTGCCAGTTGAAAATCCATAGTACACATCTTGTACTCAGGGCACATACATACACAAAGGAGCACAAGTCACTTAGAATGCCCTCTGATTCTTCGATTACATAATAGAAATGCCAAAGGGGTTATATTTTCCTAATGTCATCTCACACAGACAAAGTATTCCAGGGGCAGGCATTGAACCCAAGTATTAGAAAGGTCATTACTGTTGAATTCCAGGATTCTCCCTGGGAATCTAGGTGCCACTGTACAGACCATGTTGTTTTCATCCTTGAGAAATCAATCAATGCCCATACATGAAGTCCTTTTTCATTATGACTCTTGTACCAGCTCTGATACTATTGATAAGTCATCAACTCAAATTAGTTTTCAGGCTCCAGAACCAGAACTTCAGGTTAGAGAGCATTCCATCCCACTGTAGTATTTGTAGATTATTTACTAATGATAATTATAAGTAATAATACCTGTACTATTTATTTACTTTGTTCCAGGAATTGGACTAAGAGTTTTACACTAATTTTTTAATATCATGGCAACATTATATGATAGATGCTATTATTATCATTCTCATTTTATATTTGGAGAAACTGAGGTTTAGAGAAGAGGAATGATTTCCTCAAAGTCATGTAGCTAGTGATGTAGGGCTGCCTGACATCAGAGCCCATGCTCTTAACCTCTGCATTATTGAGATAACGATTCCCATTGAGAATCAGTCTGCCTAAAATATACATGAAACAAAACCTTGTTTAGAAATTCTAACAGAGTAGCCAAGCTAGTCATCTATACATGACTGGAAAAAAGTTCTTTTATAATCTGAGACTGGATTTCAGTGGGGAGTAGCTTTATCACTCACCTGTACTTCAGGGTAGAGCCTTCCAAGTAGGACAGAACCTTGGGCAGGTCAGAGCATTTTCTGGAGTCCAGAAAGTTTCATACAATAGAAGAGGCAGTATAAGATAATGGTTAAGAAAAACATCTCTAGTGTCAGACTTAAGTTGGACACACAGCTTCAGCACTCATCTTGTACATTTGAGCACATGATTTATCCTCTTTGTGTCTATTTCCTTATCTATAAAATAAGGGTGAGAGTATCTATATCATAAGGGTGATAAGTAACTAGAAAATGTCAGACAAAGAAACTCCACTCAGCCTTTGAAGAACAAAACATTCACACCATGAAAAAAGAGAAAAGATGGGGGGCTGGCTATAGCCCAATTGGTAGGGCGCCGGTTTACCACATGGGAGGCCCCGGGTTCGGTTCCCGGGGCCTCCTTGAGCAGGCAGACCGCCTCGAGAAGGCAAGCTGCCATGGGCAGGGCAAGCAAGAGCAAGCCGCCGCGAGCAGGCAGGCCACCGCTCGGTGAGCTGACTCTGCGGGTCGCCGCAGTGGGGGGAGACAAGCACACGCAGAAGAACGCAAAAATGAACACAGCAAGAACAAGCAGAAAGGGGGGGGATAAGTAATAAATAAAAAATAAATCTAAAAAAAATAGAAAAGAAACAAATGAAAGCTACATTTCCACACAAAGGGAGAAAAGGAAACCTTGGTTTGATCCATATCTTATTGAAAGATACCTCCTTTCGTGTTGCATGCAAAGAGCCAATGAGCTAGTTCACTACTGCGATGCCGTCTATCCACATAAATGAAAACAACAGTCAGTTCAGATTTTATCCATGCCACTAAAGCATATGTAAATGTGCATGATGGTTGCTCTAACCTTCTCACCAACACATCCCTTTCCAGGACGTCCCTGCTCTTGAAAGTTTCAGAGCTGCTTTGTAATCTCATATCCAGACAGATTGGAAGGAAACTCAAGTCTACTAGCAGTCAGCTGGGTAGAAATTAAGTGGCAAGCAGATGTAGTTTGCAACAATATCCTAAAGGAGAAATTAGAGCTGGTGAATTTTTTTCCCACTGATCAGGAGACTCACTTATGATAGATGGAGAATTTTTGAGGGTCTCGCTGAGGTGCTGAAGGACAGAAGTGGCCATCTCCTGAGATGCCTTCTCCATATATCCAGTAATTACGAAAGCACAGTTTGTCCGAGTATGCTGGCAATAATGGCTGGGAAGTTTATCCCAGGCTCAGCTGTCAGTTAGTCTGGTCCTCAGGCCCAGAAGACTTGCAGGGCCAGCCTGCTGGAAGACAGCTGGCTCTTGCATTCATGAAGATCATTTGAGTTCTGGCCTCTAAGGCAAAGCCACTCACCAAAGATATTAAAAGTCTTAATGTCAGGAGGCAGATAACTAAAACCCCTAGCAGAAACCAGATTCTACTTCTAAGTAAAACCATCTGTGATGGTTAGGCTAATGTGTCAACTCAGACAGGCAATTGTGCCCAGTTGTTTGGTCAAGCAAGTACTGGGCTAATTGTAATACAAGGACATTTATGGACTTTAGTCACCAGTGAGTTTACTGCATGGATAGCTGATTACATTTACATCAACCAGGGAGACTGCCATCAGCAATGAGTGATGCTTTATCCAATCAGTTGAATGCCTTAAAAGAGAAAGTGATTTCAGCATTCAGAGAAAGTCTCCCAGCTCATCTCTGGACAGCCAACGTCTCCTGGAAACTCATCAAGGACCTTCATTGGACTTTCACCGAAGGCCCTGGTTTGCAGCCTGCCTGTGGAACCTGGACTTCTTCATCCCACTGGTCACGTGAGAGAATCTAATAAAATCTCATACTATTGACAGATAGCTCCTGTTGATTCTGCTTCCATAGAGAACACTGACTAATACACCATCTTATAGAAGAATGAAAGAAATACTTCATTCTTATCTCCCAATAAGCTCCCTCTGGGGACTAGAGCACAGTCTTACTGGTTTTCTCAGACCTCTTTTTGCACAATTGACATTCATTTGCTTCTGGGATGTGGTGGGAAATACAGCATTACCATCATAGCTATTTGTGGTGATTGAATTGATTCTTTCTGGAACTTAAACTAGCACATAGCTACACCTTCCCCACTGGCTCATGGTCTGAACACAACAAAGGGCTGATTCCCAGCCTGCTGGATAAGATAGTATCACCCCCACAAATGATTGCTCAGATCAGATGCTCTGGAAAATCCTCTGCTCCACCACAATCCCAGGAAAGGAGGATCTGGCAGGGAAGATAGTATCAAAGGCGAGGGATTTACATACACATGTGTGTGCGCGCGCGCACACACACACACACACACACACACACACACACACACACACCACGTCCTCTGCAATCTTATCTCAAGAAAAATCCAGCCCATTTTAAAAAGCATCCTCTTTAGACTGAACAAAACCAATGGGAATAGAGATTTGTGTCTTTGTTTTTTAAACAATTTTTCCTTAAAAAATACATTCATTCTCTGAATGTGAGAGAGGCAACTTGGAGCATTTGTGCCTCCAACAGGAAACTGGCAACTTGAATGTGTTCCATAAACAAAAGGGAGGGGCTCGTATTGAAATCCACAGTGTACCCTGTCTTAGGGCTGGAGGAAGTAACTAACACCTGTTACCTGTTGGGACTTGGGGCTCTTCATCTTCTCAGAAGCCCAATTAAACAAAGAATGTGGAAACAGCTTTCTTGGCTAGACTCATGGCTGGGGATTGAGTGAATGGTAGGAATGTACGGTTAGACAGAGACCAGTTTGCAGCCTGGCTGAAGCACTGCTTCTCACCATCACATCCCAGCAGCATCAGAGGACTCTTTATCTTGACTTTTCATATTTGGCTTGAATCAATTAACTTGTAATATTCTAGGACCAGAAAGAAAGCTAACAAAATGCCCAATTCATCTGGAAAACTTAATTTTTT
>PVKH010041199.1:0-10970 GCA_004027955.1 Chaetophractus vellerosus
GTGGGGGGTGGCATATGGGTACTCCTGGAATCTCTGTGTAACATTTGTGTAATCAATGTATCCTAAAAATGTATATAGATATATAAAAAATAAATAAATAATTAATTAAAAAAAAAAAGAGAGGTACTCCTAAGGCAACCAGGAAGCATAAGTCCAGGACAAGAAACAGAACCAGAAAAGACAAGGAAGCCCCTGCATTGTGCCTTCACCTTGGGCTGAATTTTCCTGATATGAGGGCTGAATAAGATCACCAGGCAATGCAAAGTCAATTTGCAAAGACAGTGAAAGGTGATTTGTGCTTAGGTTTGCTTGGTTTGGTTAGCTATAGACACTCAAGAAAATCTCTGTTACATCACCAGGCAATTAGAATCTCAAGAAACAGACATCTCAGGGAATAAATCCCAGAGTTAACATTTTAAAATATGTGTAAAACAAAAATTATGAGACAAAGATAAATGAAATGATGGTCCATCTAAATGAAGAGGATAAAAATCTAGGAAAAAAAATAGCACAGAAGATGAGAATGTAGATATTTCATATAAAGCCTTTAAAAAAATTATCTTAAGAATGCTCAAAGAGATGAAGAAAAATTCAGAGAAAGAACTAAAGGATACTAGGAAAACAATGATTGAACAATATGAGAACCTCAACAAAAAGAAAGTTTTTTTTTAAAAAAACAAATCGATTTTATTGATACATACTGATAAAGCATGCAATTCATCCAAAGTACAATCAATGGTATTTAGCATAATCACATAGTTGTACATTCATCATTTCAATCATTATTAGGGCATTTTCATTATTTTGATAATAATAATAAAAAACAAACAAACAAGAAAAATCTTTACCTCTCAATCTCTTAGAATTTTAAAAAGGAGACAAACAAACTACTGGATTTGAAGACCACAATGACTGAAAATTTAAAATTCCCAGGAGGTTTAAACAGCAGATTGGAGGTGGCAGAAGAAAGATTCAGTGAACTTGAAGACAAGACACTTGAAATGAGTTGGTCTGAGGGGCAGAAAGAGAAAAAAAATGGAAAATAGCCTAAGAGACTTCAGGGAAACCAGCAAGCACACCAATAGATGTATTATAGGAGTCCCAGAAGAAGAAAGAAAGAAAATGGCAGAAGGAATATTCAAAGAATTGACAGAAAACTTGCCATACTTACCAAAGGATGTGAACATGGGTGTCCAAGAAGCCCAGAGAACACCAAACAGTATAAACTTGAAGAAAATATATTCTGTCATATACTGATCCATGGACTATAGTTAATTAGTATGATTATAAAAATTTGCTTCATCAATTGTTATAAATGTACCACAGCAATGCAAAGTGTTAATAATAGGGTAGTATATGGAAACCCTGTGTTTTATCCATGAATTTTTCTGTATATACATAACTTCTCTAATAAAGAAAAATAAAACATGTTGGAAAAGGGTTTGAATAGACATTTCTCAAAGAAGATATACAAATGGTCACTAAACACATGAAAAGACGCTCAACCTTATTAGCCACTAGAGAAATGCAATTTAAGCCTTAATGAGTCACCTGTTCATACCTGCGAGGATGGCTATTATTATAAAAAAGTAACAGAACATAACAAGTGTTGGGCAGGATGTGGAAAAATTGGGGTGGGAAGGATATGTAAAATGGTACAGCCACTGTGAAAAGCAATATGGCATTTCCTCAAAAAGCTAAATATAGAATTACCATTTAACCTGACCATCCTACTTCTAGGTATATATCCAAAGAAGGTGAAAACATGGTTACAAAGAGATACTTGTATACCAGTGTTTATCCACAATAGCCAAAAGCTGGAAATAGGTATCCATCACAAATTAAACTGAAGATAATCTTGAAAAACTTATGCTCAATGAAATAAGCAAGACACATAAGGACAGAAAATGTATATCACTTATAAGAGATGAATAGAAATAGGAAATTTGCAGATAGAAAGCAGATAAAAGGTTACCTATTGATGGAGGAGGGTATTCCTAGGCTGCTTAAAGCAATACAGTGAAATGGGTTGGCTTAAACAATGGGAATTTATTCAGTTATGGTTGAGGCCAGTAAAATGTCCAAATCAAGGCATCACCAATATGATACTTTCTTTCCAAAGACAGGCTGCCTGGGATACTTGGCTCCTCTGCCACACGGCAAGGTACATGGCCCTTCTGCTGGCCTTCCCCTTCTCTTCCAGGTTTAGGTGCTTTCAGCTTGCTTCCATGACTTTCTCTCTTTCCATTTATAAAGGACTCCAGTGATAGGATTAAGTCCCATCCTGCATGAGATAGGACATACCTTAACTGAAGTAGCCTCATCAAAAAATTTTACTTACAATGGGTTCGTACTCACAGATATAGATTAAATTTAAGAACATATTTTTGGGGGTACATATAATTTCAAACCACACCACCACAGAGGAGGTGGGAAGAGAGGGTAGGTACCGATGTCAGGGACTGAACCCTGGACCTTGATTGTGGGAAGCTGGCACTCAACCACTGAGCTACAACAGCTACCCTGAGTTGTTTTTTTCATGGTTTGCTTGTTGTGTGTGTGTGTGCTTTTTTTTTTTTTTTTTAGGAGGCACTGGGGACCGAACCTAAGACCTCCCATGTGGGAAGCAGACACCCAACAACTTAAGCTACATCCACTCGCGCATGTCCATTTTTAAAAAGAAAAAGAAAAGAAAAATTTCCTTAACAAAAAAAAAGTATATCATATTTCTGGCTGATTTCACTCTGCCCTTATCATCTCTTCTATTTTGTGTCATGTCACTTAAAGATGTGCTACATTAGGGCTTTATGGTTTCTGAATTCTATAAAACCGAAAATTCCCCCCTCCCTCCCTCTTTCCCTCCCTTCCTTCCTTCTCGTTCATTTATTTTACTGTACCATTGTTTACAAGTACTTACCGTCAAATATCTACATTTTCATGTAAAAATAGGGACATCTTTTCATTACCATATCTAAATGAAAAGCCATTCTCCTAACCACTCCTATGCACATACTATTAATTCTCAGAAATATCAAACAAAACAAACAAAAGCAAATATATCTACCTCAGGAATATAGAGAACATCAGACATGATCTTCCTAAATTACCTCCAGCAGTGCTTGTCTGTCCCTACCTCTTCCTATCTAAGGCTGTAACTACTTCTATTTTCTCTATTTGTCTCTCTCTCCTTCATTTATTCATGCTTTTTTGCACACTCTCTTTCTCTTCTTTTAAACATGTGCAGGGAAATAATACTCACTCTTGTCCTAATGTCTTCACCTATCTTTTGTGCTAATACTTTTATCCTCATCAAAGTCAGATTTCTTGATCAAATGTTTACACACACTATTTATGATGTAGTTTCCCATCATTTATCAAGGCAATGAACTTTCTCTTCTATTCCCTATCTCTGCTAAAACACACTCTCCAGCTAATAGCTTACTTTTCCTAAATCCAAATATTATTCATTCTTATATCACTTCAACTTCCTTCCATATTTTACAGTGTTTACTACTCATTCCTTTTACTTATCCTTTTTGTTTTTTTCTGCTCCAGAAAGATATGTCCCCTCAGAGCCACTGGTTTACTCTTTAGCTCTTTCAGATCTCATCCCAGAGAGGCTTTCACAATTTTTCTGCCCTGACTACCATATTGAAAACTACATTCCCCAAATTTTCACTCCTTATATCCATTCCCTGCTTTATTTTCTTCCATGCACTTAACAGATGTGACATATTATAAAGTTTACATTAGTATTTTTGGATTGAATTCCCTGCCTAGTTTATAAAATCCTTGACGGTATTGTTTTGTTTCTCTTTTGGCCATGTCTGTAGCTCCTTTTGGGCTAGAACAGTGATCAACCCATGATAGTTCCTCATTTGAATGAATGATTCATTAGGAGATCAATTCTTAAAAAATGTTTGCAAACCTAATTTGCCTTAAATCGAGGCAATTATTTGTTGAATAATGGAGTATGGAAGGATGGATAAAGCAAGATTAAGTCATCCATAAATTCAAAGGGTTTGAGTGATTTCTCACTGTATCTGTTATTCTCCTGCTCTCAGTACAAGTCTTTCCTCATTATTGATATTTGTGACGTTCCTGAATAGTGAGGTTCATGAAAGAGTCCCATAAGTCGTGGCTTAGTGTGTTGGGTTCTAATGATTGCTGCTTCTCCTACCTCATTTATTCTACTTTGTCTTGAACAGTCTCCATCTGTTATGGATCTAAGTCATAGAAAATATACTGTTTAACTAGAGAACTCTCTTTTTGGCATTATGTAATTGGATTTTTGGAAGGCTGTTTTGTACTTCTCTCATGTCTCATCCATCTTTGTATGTCTTATGTCTACAATTAAGGGAAAATTGAATAGTTCTTAGCATTGTTACAACTAATTTAGGACATATATTCATTTGTATGTCCTATCTCTTATCTCTATCCCTAAATATATTTACATAAACAGAAGTCCTAGGAAGAATCAGAAAATTTAAAAAGCTTTGAAACATCTCAAAAAATGTTTTGGTGTTATGACACAATTAATTTTTTCATATTCAGACACTGGCTGAAATTCAATGTAATGAGTGAAGTGTAGTTAAAAGTCAGGTATACGTAGTACACATGTACTAAAATGTCATGATAAGTATTATTGGAACTTAAGAGTTATCTAGATGTAAATTTGCTATTTAACTTATTAGCTTCAGTGGAGAAAGACACAAAATATAAAATATAAATGATTTCTAAATTTTTGGTGAACATTTTTTTTAGGAGGTACTGGTTATTGAACCAGGACCTTGCACATGGGAACCAGGTGCTCAACCACTAAGTCACATATATATGTGTGTGTATACATATACATATGCATATACATATACGTATATATATAGTTTCATTATACTATTCTCAGAATTTTAAAAATATTCCCTTAATTGAAATCTCTTGAAACACCTAGGTTTGAGTCTGTTTCTTTCTGAAATACTGACTAATACAATGCTCAAGCCTTCAGATTGACATTGTTTTGGTTTCACTGAGTTGAGATGACTCCCATGTATTTATTAAAATGGAGAAAATGGACCTTTTAGATGAGGAAATTGTATTTATGACCTGCTCTAACTTTGACATTCAGCTGACTGAATAAACCACTTGTTGGAGCGGTGAGCTGTGCTGGATATGTAGTTTCCTTCTACTTATTGTAGAGGCTAGCCAAGTGTTCTTAACTTGATTTTTGCAATAGTAGTCTCTTCACTCTGACATGGCAATTGCAGTGGATTCTCAGATCAATAAGATTAATAGCCTAAGCCTGAGTTGTTTCCTGACCTAGAAGGCCATATATGGTTTGCTTCCCCCAATAGGCTTGCTCCTTTATTTTTTTCAGTTTCTTATCAGAGACCTTCCCCAATCCAATCCCCACTACACCAGCAGATGTTCTGCTCTCAAATGCCTTCCTAAATTTTTTCCTCATAACAGTTATAATTACTGAAAGACTGTACATCTATTTAGGTTGTTTTTATTAGTAGTAAACTATCTCCATGGTGTATAAGTCTATGAGAATAGGTTCCTTATTCCCAAATAGGCATTATCCAAAAGTGCCTGTGACAGTGCCTGGCATAGAGTAGCAATCCAATAAATACTTGTCAATGATTGAATAAGTAAATTAATGAGTGCTGAAGAAATACAATACTTAAACCTAACAGAAATTAAAATATTTTTTCACATAAACTGTAGAACAGTCAATATTTTTACTCCAAACTCTCCCTTCTTTTGAGTTCCACCTTGATCCTGCTATAGATCTCAATAAGAGGGAGTCCTTTCAAATAGATCGTGAACATTAGAATTATTTTATCAGCTGCAAAGAGGAGAAGATTTGAAAGAGGAATACATCTTTAGAGGAGAGGCTAAGAAATTGTTCTGCTCATCTCAATTTAAATTTATTTATAATGCCTTTACTTCTATTAGCATCTCTAGCACGATGTACTAATTGCATCCTTGAATCACATTAAAGTGTTTCTTTCACCTCAGGAAAGTGGTGCAAGAAGGAGGATAGTGGAAGAGGCTGTGAAAAATTGTGCCTGAGTTGCTCCAGTTGCTGCAGTTCTGAATCCCAGTGGTGGTTAATCAAAATGTAGATTTCAAAGCCCCACCTCTGGGTTTTTAGTTTCTGAGGCTGAGGTACAATTGATTTACGCACATTGAAAAAAATATGTGGCTCAGCTAATACAAGAGAAATATTTGCTTTCAATACAATGTAATATCATCATTCCCCTTAACAAGCTAAATAATTGGCTGTTATGGTGCCAAAGAGCAAAAGAGAAGACAATTATTTTGACTCAGAATGTGAAAAAAGAATAGGTGTATGTGTTAAATTAAAGCGTTAATGATATAAATGGAAGTTCATTTTTTCATCTTTTAATTACCTTTAGAATAGAAATTCTTCCTTTGATTAATAGAAGGTTGAAGGTTTAAGTGATCTCTTTAATCATATTTTCAAATCTGAAGATGAAAGAAAACACAATTGTTTAGAAAAAAACAAAGGTCAACTGTACTTTATAGTAATATCAACTCATATTAATATTTAAATTATAAGCAACATGAACCTTTTCTTAACCTAAGAGCATTTCTCTCTAATTTCCCAGGACTGTTTAGAAGAAAAGAGTGCACAGGAGATATTTTGACCAGAATTTTTGCATTTTACATGCTATTGTCAATTGACTTGTCTTTAATTATGAAATATCATATTGCTTGGCAGAGTATGACATTCTCAAGTTTAGTGGTGTTTCTTCTCTCACTAGGGGAGAAACTCCATGGGATAGATGTCCTTCTTTGGCAGTAGAGCACTGTCTTGTGGAGGAAAGGTGACTGGCAAGAAACTTCATGATGCTGATTTACTTGTTTTCTAAATATTTATTGAGTACACTTGATGTTATAGACAGTGTGCTAAGTTCTGAGGGTACATTGATGAATAGACAGCTCTTGACATCAAAAACTCACTGTTTACATAGTTCTTTCAAAATGTACTTCTGAGGAAGTGACTAAATATATAGAAAACTTCACAGTTTTTCCACCTCTCCTTGTGATTCAGATCTATATTTAGGAAGCAAGATTTAGGTTTATGGTTGTGATGGAGTTGCTTATGCATTTCCAGAAATTTTAAGGGACTTACTCGTTGGTCTTATAGAATTGTCCTCAGGGTAGTATAGCTCAAGTCCCTTTGTAGTCTTGCATGAGATATTTAATATCTTTGGTTTTCATTTTACTTGTCTTCAAAAACCCATTAAAAACAACCAGCAAGATGGCAGCAGAGTTAAAAGTTCTGAGAATCAGCTCCTGCTACTGAGCAGTTGGTGATCAGTCAGAGCTATCTAGAGCACTTGTTTGGGGGCTACAGGAGAGCAGAAGTGCGTCCTGCAACATCCTTGAAAGAATGGAAGGAGGAGACCACCCATTTGCAGAGAAGATTTGTAAGTAGAGCACTCCATACCACGGAGGCCAGTGCCCATTCTCCACTGGAGGCAAAGCCACCTTGGGAGCAATTCTGTGGCTGGAATTGAAAGCTCCATTTCCCAAAACAGGAGAGGAAGAGACAGTTGGGCACCAACTTCAGCTACTGATTAGTAAATTTGCGGGCTAAAGTATAATCCTAAGAATAGCTAGAGCTTGAACCTGTCCAAGTCAGAAAGAGGCTGGTAGCTGCCATCTTAACTCTGCGCCGGACATGAGGGGAAGCCGCACTGAGTGAAAATCACAGTGCTGGTAGGGCCCGGCTTTTTTCCATCTAGATTAGATTGCAGCTGTAGCCTAAGCCCCAGGCCCACCTCGGGCAGGAAGAAAGCTGGGGGAGCTACGCCAGCCTCTCTGGGAAATTATAGGCCATGCTGTGGAGGCTGGTGATCATCCTACTTTGGCAGCGCAAGACGCCCCAGGAGCTATTCTGTGGTGGGAATTGGAAGCTCCATTTCCCAAAAACAAGGGAGGAAGAGACGATTAGCCACTGATTTCAGCTACTGATTAGTAAATTCAGCTGGCTAAAGTATAACGCTAAGACAGCTAAAGTTTGAGCCTGTATAAGTATGAAGGAGGCCAGTAGCTGCCATTTTGGCTCCTCCCCCAGCATGAGGGGAAGCTGGGCTGACTGAAAATCAGTGATGGTACAGACTTCTTTCACTCAGATTGGCCTGCAGCCCTAGCCTTGGTTTCAGCCCCACCTGTAGCAGAGAGGAAGCTGATAGGCCCTGTACCAGCTTATCCAGGTAACTTCAGATACATTTAGCTGGCACAGACTGAATAATTGGAAGTCTACCAGGGCAACTGTGGTCATCTTGGACCTGCACTGCACAGATTGCAACCCACACCTGCAGCTCCATTCCTGCCCCAGGCAGGGGAGAAAGGGGCATGATGCTTCATCAGTCTCTCTGGGCAATTACAGTCCAGGCCTAGTGAGTTGGATTATTCCACACAGCTGTGGTTCTGTCCCTACCCCTGGAAAAGGAGAAAGTAGTGAGAAGCGTCATTGGTCCTTGGGGCAATGAGGACAGCTTGAGCATCCAAAGCTTATAGCATCAACTACATCCTTGGCTCCTACTATACAACCAGCAAGGGAGAAAGAGCAGGAATCCCTAAAGTAAAGAGAGAAACTGCACCCAGAATAAATACTCTAGAATCCAGATGCCAAGACACCAACAAAAAATTATAATCCACTCCAAGAAACAGGAAGATATGGCCCAGTTAAAGGAACAAGATAAGAATCCAGATGACATAAGTTGAGGCAACTAATCATAGATGGTCCAACAAATCTCCTTAATAAATTCAATGAGAAGGCTAAAGAAATTAAGGATATTTAGAAGACATTGGATGAGCACAAAGAAGAATTTGAAAGCATACATAGAAAAATAGCAGACCTTATGGGAATGAAAGTTGCAATAAATGAAATTAAAAATACACTGGAATCATATAATAGATTCGAGGAGGCAGAAGAAAGGATTGGTGAGTTAGAAGAAATGGCGTCTGAAAGTGAACATACAAAAGAACAGATGAAGAAAAGATTGGAAAAACTTGAACAACATCTCAGGGAATTAAAGAACAGCAAGAGATGTGCAAACATATGTGTCATGGGTTTCCCAGAAGGAGAAGAGAAGGGAAAAGGGACAGAAGGAATATTTGAAGAAATAGTGGTAGAAAAATTCCCAAGCCTTTTGTAGGACATAGATACCAACATCCAAAAAGCATGACATACTCCCATCTGAAAAAATCCTAATAGACCAAATCCGAGACTCATACTAATCAGAATATCAAATGCCAAAGACAGAGAAAATTCTGAAAGCAGCAAGAGAAAAGCAATGCATAATATATAAGAGATACCCAATAAGATTAGTGCTGACTTCTCACCAGAAACCATGGAGTCAAGAAGACAGTGGTATGATATATTTAAGATACTACAAGAGAAAAACTTCAAACCAAGAGTCTTATATCAGGCAAGATTGTCTTTCAAAAATGACAGTGAAAAAAAAATGAGGGCAAGTTTAGAATATTCACAGATAAACAGAAACTAAGAGTGTCTGTAAACAAGTCACCTGCTTTTCAGGAAATACTAAAGGTGTGCTATAGCCTGAAAAGAAAAGACAGGAGAGAAGGGCCTGTAAGAGAGTCTAGAAATGAAGATTATATCAATAAAAGTAACTAAAAGTGTCAAAAGAGTGGTGAAAATAAAATATGACAGATAAAAAGCCTAATATTCAGGAATAAACTTAACTAACAATTTAAAGCACTTGTATTCAGGAAACTACAACTCATGTTAAAAGAGATTTTAAAAAGACCTAAATAATTGGAAGAACATTCCCTGCTCATGGATTGAAAGACCAAATATCATGAAGATGTCAATTCTACTCAAGCTGATATACAGATTCAATGCAATCTCAATAAAAAGTCCACCAGCATTTTTTAAATAAATGGAAAACATGATTATCAAATTTATTTGGAAGGGTAAAGGGTCCTGAATAGCCAAAAACAACTTAAAAAGGAAAAGCAAGTTTGGAAGACTCTCATTTCCAAACATTGTCATTTTACCTAGCAACAGTGATGAAAAACAGCATGGTACTGGCATAAAGACAGACACATAGATCAATGGAATCGAATGGATGTTAAAAAACAAACCCTCACATTTATGGTCAGCTCGGGCAGAACAGTCCAATCAAAAAGTGGTACTGAGAAAATTGGATATCCATAGCAAAAGAAGGAAAGAGGACCCCTATCTCACACCCTATACAAAAATTAACTGAAAATGAATCAAATAACTAAATATAAAAGCAAGAACCATAAAGCTTCTAGAATAAAATGTAGAAAAATATCTTCGAGATCTGGTGGTAGGTGGTAGATTCTTAAAGGAGATAAGAGGAGGACTGAGATGGACTACTGATATTTAACGTATGTAGAAGTTTTAATTAGCTTTACTGTAAAAGTGTTTAAATGTACAGAATTGGTGGTAACATATTATAGCGAGTAACAGCTGGTTTATAAATGGGGATGTGACTGAGAATGGTAGTCTAGGGATATAAATGCAGTTGACAGAAAGCTAGAGAATAATCTAGGGACTGAATAGCACAGTAAACCCAGAGGTGGATGAGAATAGTGGTTGATGGTACAGATGCAAGAGTGTTCTTTGTGAGATAGAGCAGATGTACATCAGTATTGCAGGGTGGTGGGAATGTAGAGAAACATGGGACAAAATTACTGGAGTAACCTATGGAGTATGGTTAACAGTAATAATGTAATATTCTTGTATCTATGCCAAAGATGTACTGTGTTGATAATGGGGGAGTATGGAAAATGTGTGCCAAATGTACGCTGTGGACCTGATAATAATCAGATGATATTATCTCTTAACCTGTAACCAAGTTGTGGTGTGTTGATAAAGGGGTGTTATTTGGGAATTCTGCACATGTGCATGATTGTTTTGTAAGTTTACAACTTCTGTAATAAAA